>PVKE010006348.1:0-54750 GCA_004027555.1 Craseonycteris thonglongyai | reverse complement strand
TGAGCGCTTAACCAACTGAGCCATCCTGGCTTCCCTGAGAGTATAAGTTCTTACTCCACTTTAAGGAAATGAAAACTAGAATTCATGATCAACACATAGAGGTAGAGTTTCTGAAAGAAAATCCATATGGTTCAATCAACAGATCTAATATCAAAGCCATGGTTAGGGAATGAAAGAACATTCATAAATATTAAGTTAAAATTAGATATTTAAGGTTATGTGCGTATCATCTTTGATTTCCTGCTTTAATACCCCCCCCTCCATTAATCACCCATGCACAAGTGCAGACAGTGCTGGATACAAGGATTCTGTATTAATAATAAATGCTTATCTCAGAGGATGAATGTGAGGAAGAAGTAAGATCCACCAATTTTCTGGTCCAGTGGCTGGTACATAGCAGGTGCTCATATGCACTACTTCTTGTCCTCCTCTCTTCCCTTCCAGTGATGAGCAGCCACACCTAACCAGGCAGAATATTCCATTTCCAAACAGCTCTAGGTTGTGAGAAGCTCTTCTAAACCCTCTTTATATTACTATCCTTTAGCCCTAGTTTTGTCTTTTGGGGGTACATAGAACCAAGGGCAGTTCTACATGTATTTAAATACAACTTGTCCCTCCAGGAGACTTTTCTTCTCTATAAACACCCTTGTTCTTTTATTGCTAGCTGTCCTTTATACAATATATTTTCTTTTTATTTTTTTAAATTTATGGAGGTGACATTAATTGATATCAATTACATTGTTTCCAGATGTATAATTCCATATTACGTTGTCTATATATAGCATTATGTGCTCACCACGCAGAATCAGCTCACTTTCCATCACCATATGTTTGATTCCCCATCCCTACTCCGCTCTATCTCTTCCACCCACCTCCCCCCTATATGATATATTTTCAAGATTCCTCCCTCATTCTTTTATCCATTTATCCTCTGGGGACCCACTCCACATGACCTATGTGATACTCCAGATGAATGTGACATTCTATACCCGGCACCACTGAACTACTACCCCACTTCACCCTTATTCTGGCTACTCCCTCCCAACGAGGCCATCTGTCACTGGCCGAGTGTTTTGATAGTGTCAAATGTTGCTAGTACAGGCCTTGCTGCCAACTAAAACTTTCAACTCTTTTCCTTAGAGACTGCTGCAAAGCCAGGCCTGTCCACCCTGAAAATGTACATTTGAATTTTTCAGCCGCTATGTGGGAATTCATAGGAATGACATTTCTTCATGTTGATGCCAGCCCAGTTGTCTAACTTGAGTCCTTCTTTGGTATTTTGATATAGTAATATGATGCAAGTCATCAGCATGTCAACGTTTTTCCCAGTGTAGGGTTGTCAACTAGTTTGGTAGATGAGTTTTCTAGGTCTTTCCTCAAGCTGCTGGTAACCACACTGGACTGTAAAGGAACTGGGACATTGTCATGTGATCTATTGTAAGAGGTGTCACCCTCTCATCTAACATTCAATTGAACAAATATTGACTAAGCTGGGCATGCTATGCATTGTTCTAAATGCTGGGGGTAAATAGTGGACAAAACAAACAAAAATTGCATTTTTATTTATTTATTTATTTATTAATTGTTTTTGACGAGAGAGAGAGAGAGAGAGAGAGAGAGAGAGAGAGAGAGACAGAGACAGAGACAGAGAGAGAACTGAACTGGGGGCACTCCCCATTTCAGCACATGGGTCTGCATGGGCTGGGGCCGGGATTCGATCCTCGGTCCCCGGGGCTGCAAAGTGAGCGCTTAACCCACTGAGCCATCCCGGCTTCCCCCAAAATTGCATTTTTATGAAGCTTACATTTTAGTGAACATCAGTTTGGCTAACAAATCTACCCCCGTCATACATATGCCTTTGTCTTTATTTAATTGAGCTCATTTATTAATAATAATTTATTGGGTAGTTGTGTGTTGTGGTTTTCATGCATGCACTAGGTGTGAGCTGATGTAGAACAAACACAGGCTCCACATACCACATTGGCAGAAAGCTCATTTTCTCTTCTTTCTAGATTATCCATGAACCTTTAGAAACATTTGTGGTCTAAAAGGAAATTCCTCCAAACTTCCATTTTCAAATCGGGGTAATTCCTAGTGTTGTCCAGTTCATTGTAGTGTATATTTATTGCCACGTGGGGGCGCTGCCGAACACATATTGTGCCCCATCTGTTTGACCCTGTGGTACCTGCCCTATTACACAGTATAAGAAGTTGGTGTCTCTCAAAGTAAGGTGATTTGTCTTCTTACGGGCCTCACTCAGTCCACAGTGCTCTTTGGTAGGTTCTCTGGGATCAGTTCTCAGTGCTGTCATTTTCTGGGGCCCATGCTCTAGGAGTGGTTCAGGGACCTCCTCTAGGATCTGAAAGGGCCGGGCCTCTTTTCAGTTCTGAGAATATTTTGGGTAGGTAGGTGGAGAGACTGCAGTTCTCATTTGCAGTCCTCAAAACCTAAGAAATGCATTCCTTTCCCTTCTTGAAATAATGTTAATTGGTCAAAGCCTTCCCAATTCTTTTTCATCTGAAATGAAAAAAAAAAAGAAATCTGATTACTTCCTAAGGAAGGGGACAGGCAATAAGGTGCCACTTTGTGTGAGTGGTGGGTGCTGCTGACCACCGAGTGCTCTGCATGCATGTAGCCTCAGGGCAGTGGTGTTAGTGGCAGTAATGCAAGGGGGATGGTAGAGATAGGGGAGTGGGGAAGAAATTTCAAATTTGAGTTGCCATTTCTCAGAGGTGATTGGGAATCTACCAGTGAAAAAAGTCTTCTGTAGGTTACCACCCAAAATATACAGTCTCTCATTTGATTCCCAGCAGGTAGCATCATTTTAGCCATCTTGCAGGGGCTGAAGTAGGTTCAGAGAAGTGAAATGACAGGGCCTCAGTGTATGGGAGTTTGGAAGTCGGGTCAGCTGGGCTCTGCAGTGTGACTTGGTTTTCTAAGCTGTGCTCACAGACTCCACTCTCTGCATTGGCCTGGGCCTCCCTGCACCATCGTTCCAACACAGAGAGGATACTGGAGGGCTGGGAGGCCCCGGGAGTTTCTTATGATCAAGCTTCAGAAAGGACTTGCCATTTACAAGGAACTATTGATTTGATTCCTGAAGTAGTGCATCTCATTAATCCAATGTGCATAATGAGAGTAGAAGGGTTATAGTGTGTGAGAGCTGAAAGAGACACCAGTGATCCTGTAGCTTAGCTTGTTTTACAGAACTGAAAACCGAGGTTCAGGGAGCTGAAATGACAACTAGGCAGTGAAGGAACTGGTGGAGTAATCTGGTCTGCTCACTTCCAGTTCAGGGCTTATTTTAAAATGGTTGTTGATGACTTTAGCTTAGGGGTCTTTGTTAGTTTTAGAATGACGAAAATTATTGATGTGGTAAAATACCTAGGTGTTCCAGTCCTTGCCAAGTAGCATAACAGGCTTATTTTCCTACCAGTAACAGTCATAAAACTGAGCGAAGTATATGAACCACTATTCTCAGGTATTGGGCAGTGGGAGTCACAGGGCTGTAGTTCATGAGAGAAGGGAATCACCCAGGTTAAGTCCACTGTTATGCTCACTTTGCACTTGGGGCATTCTTCAAACCACGGGTCCCCAACCCCAGGCCACGGACGGGTACCAGTCTGTGGCCTGTTAGGAATTGTGCTGCATAGCAGGTGAATGACAGGCTAGCGAGTGAAGCCTCACTTGTATTTATAGCTGTTGCACATCACTTGCATTAGCACCTGAATTCTGCATCCTGTCAGATCAGGAGTGGCACTGGATTCTCACAGGAGCACGACCCCTATCGTGAATTGTGCACGTGAGGGATCTAGGTTGCATGCCCCTTAGGGAATCTAATGCCTGATGATCTGAGGTGGAGCTGAGGAGGCGATGCTAGTGCTGGGGAGCGGCTACAAATACAGAAATGGCGGACAGGTTTGACTGCACAGAGACCATAATACATCACTTGCTTGCAGGCTCATATCAAAACCTTATAACTGAGTGGTAAGTGACAATTAAGCTGCATCTGGCCCTTGAATCATCCACCCTGCCCTCCCGACCCCCGCAAGTCCCCCCTCTTTGGTCCATAGAAAAATTGTCTTCCATGAAACTGGTCCCTGGTGCCAAAAAGGTTGGGGACTGCTGTTCAAATTGTAGGGAAGTGGAGCCCAAGCAGAGTGGATAGAGTCTGATGGGTGGAAGAAATGAAGATAAAAGGTCAGGGCTGCTAAGTCTGCTGGAATTTTCAGGTTGGTACTGGAGAGGAGGCAGCTGAAGAGATGGAGCTCCAGAATCTATTTAGGTGTTTCCTTCAAGTTCTTTGCCAAATCTTTAGCTGCATATGCACTGAGTGAGACTTTGCAAAGTCAGTTGAGAGCAGTTTCTAGGGGACTGAGGAGGGAACACAACTTTAGAAGTTGTGCATCTTAAGGAGATGTTGGAGGTCTGATGCAAGTGGAGCTGGACACTTATTTGAGACTCCAGAAAGCTCACCTCAGGAGAAAAGACTATGTCCAAGGAAGAAGGGACATGCCACAGGATTGAGAGCAAAGGTAAAATAGACCTGGCTTAACAAAGCCAAACTGAGACTCAACCCGATCAAGATGAACTGTTAGTCATTTAAATGCTTGTCAGGACAAAATGTCACACTTCTTAGAGAAACACAACAAAATTTAGAACCTCTACAACATATTATTCAAAATGTTCAGCATATGATGAAAGATGTTTAGATATGCAAAGTTAAATATGGAGACCTTCCTTATACAATAATTTGAAACCCCAAAGACTCTTTTTGTGGGTTTTTCAGTTTGACTTAAAAGATTAATGGAACGTACAATGTCTGGGCTCTAGCAATACGACTGGATTGCTGATCCAGAGTCACAGGTTGTTTGGATTTGAATAGCTCTCAATGTCTTGGCTGATGTCTGCCCTGCCCATTGGTGGAGGCATGCCTCAGTGGGTAGACAGGCCTTTCGTACTGAACCTCAGCATTCTGTGGCGCAGTTCAAGGTTTTTGAAATAAGCCCAAGAGTATCTTTTCTTTCTTTAAAAAGAATAGTCATGTTAGTCTGTTTTATTTAACCCCCAGAAGGGATTTTTGGGAATTGCCATGGGTAGTGGAGGCAACACAGGGCAGAGAATTATATTTTATTTACTTTATTTAAAAAAAATTTTATTTATTGTTTGAGGGGGGGGAGAGAGAGAGAGAGAGAGAGAGAGAGAGAGAGAAGGGGGAAGGGCCCAGAGCTGTCTCCATAGTTGTACATCATTAATTCTGACATAGTTTCACTCTACACAGGTGAATGTGGGGTTGCATGGGGTGGGAACCAAACTTGGGGCCTTCTGCATGGGAGGCAAGAACCTTCATTGCCATCCCAATGGCTATTAGTTGAACTGAAGTTCAGCATATGCGTTTGCATGGGCTGGGGCCGGGATTCGACCCCTGAACCTCGAGGTTGCAAGGCCAGCGCTCAGCCTGTTGAGCTATGCCAGCATCCCTGGGCAGAGAATTTTATGTGTTTGGGAGAGTCGGTTAGATTTTACTGAGCATCTGGATGACTGATAATAACATAAGAAAGAATTGTAACATCTGAGCAAAAGTTATAAAATCTCCTGAAAAAATATCTTCTAGCTTTTGATTTATGACAAGAATTTGTAAGTATTTTTTTAGACAACTTCAACTTGTGTGGCATATCCAACTAATTAAAATTTTAACTATAAAAACTGATTTTTAAACCTTTTTATTGTGCATGAAACCTGAAGAAGTACAAAGAAAAACTTTTGCAGCTTCTGTTTTTAGATGTAGTTAGTTGACCACTTAGCATTTCTGAGTAAAAACAGTCTTTATTATAGATTTCTCCTTTTCCTAAAAAAATAAAGTAGACTTATAATCAGGAAGGAAGCAGAAGGTTTCTGTTGGAGACCTTTTTTTATTTTATTTTATTCTGGTTGCTATTGAACTTGAGGAGATTTACTGTTCTTAGAATAAGTACATTTATTCAATAAGGGAATAAAATCAACATTATTAATTTTTTAAAGAGAGAAATTTTGAATCACGAAACCTCTAATTCATGGGTCTTCCTCTTTCTCCTTGTTTGTAATGGCTGATAGCTCATCCTGCAGAATTATGCCTCTGTGCCCTTGGAATGCTCTGTATTGAATTAATAATTTATGCTGGGAGAAGTGATATGCAGAACAGTGATGGGTATTCATCCCATGCTGGGACTGCTTTGACTTCTTAATCGTCCAGGAGGTTTTCCTGGTGGAAAAAGTTTGTGGAGAAGTGGCCCAGAGACTGAAGGTCAAAGGCTCAAAGTGGTAGACATATGTGGGCAGATCCTTGCTTCTCTTCACAGCTGTTGGTATGACAGGGTCCCTCACCAATGGATCAGATGTTGTTTTGCAGACTGACTACTCTTAGGGTTGTGTGGACTTTGAAACATTGTATAATTCGAATCTTTGAAAATAGGTCTTTATTTAGGCATAGGAAAATTAGCATGCTGCTGAGAAAGAGATTTTAAGCACATGAGCAGGACCGATTAGCTTCTCTTTCCTTTTGATTCTTGGGCCACATCCATTTTAGTTTCAGTAAATGAGGGATTTTTTAATGAGTTATGTGATATTTGCTGAAGGTTGTGATTTTGGCAAATGCTAAATAGAAAAAAGATTTTCTCCTCCCCTGCCTTCTCCTACCCGTCTTCTTTTTATTTGGACAGTGTTCTCAGATTGTTTGCCAAAACCAGTGACACAAGTGCCTTCTTCAGACAGGCACCTGACAAACTGGCCCAGATTTCTACAGCTGCCAGCCAGCTTGTGTCGTGTCTTCTCCACAGAAACGCCAGCCTCTCAACCGGAAGGGCATTGATTGCTCTAGAAAGGGCACAGGGCACTCTCACCGAGCCAGAAGGTTATCTAGTCTAAGTTCCACAAACGAAGGGTAGTCTCTTAAAAATACAAAGTGGTTTCATTGTGATATTAAATATTATAATGCTCATTAAAAATTCTATGCAATATGGGATGCCGGAATCGCTCAGTGGTTGAGCTCTTGCCTCACAATGGTGAGGTTCAGGGTTCGATTACTGGCCCTGGCTCGTGAAAAGCCACATGCTGAACTGCAGAGCAACTCGTAACTGCTGGGATGGCCCAGTGGCGAAGCTTCTTACCTCCCAGGCGGGAGGCCCCCGGTTTGGTGCCCACCCTTCGCAGCCCCACATCTAACTGTGTGGAATGAAACCATGTCACGACTAATGATGTACAACTATGGGGACTGCTCTGAGCCCTCCCCTCTTCTCTCTCTCTCACCTCTTCTCAAACAATAAAATAAATAAATCTTTAAAAATTCAATGTAATACAACAAATAACAACAACAACAACAAAAAGGAAGTCAAAATTGAAGCCAACTACTCCATATCCCCAAATTTCACTATTTTTGTACAGGGGTCACCAAACGTTCTACAAATGTCTAGACAGTAAATATTTTTCACCTTTGGAGGCCCAATGATCTCTGTCACTACAGCTGAATTCTGCCATTGTAGCAGGGAAGCAGCCATAGACAATATGACTAGATGTGACTGTCTGTGTTCCAATACTTAGGGCCAGATCTGGCCCGTAGGCTGTAGTTTGCTAACCCCTCATCTAGAGTAACTCTCATTTATATTATGTGCACATTATTTTCCAAACTTTAGTTATGCCTTCTCCCATGTGTCTTTGTGAATATATCTATGGAGGAAAAAAAGAGAGAACTAATGTTATATAAATGAAAACACTTTTATAAAAATGAAAGCTACATTAAAAAATTTAACTTAACAGAAGAAATGAATTGAAAAAGAGACCGCAGAAGTTGTTGGACTTCAGACATACAATTCTTTACCATGGATAATAACAGGTTCTAAAATAGTTCCTCTGAAATTAAGGGGAAGAAAGATAATGAAAGGTTGGGGCTCCTTTTGCTTTTTTAAAGTTCAATTTTCAATTTTGGATGGAAGCGTTGACTTCCTACTCTGACAGATGAGAAAATATACGTTCTTCCACTTTTCCTGCTTCCTCTGAATTCTCATTACTCATTTGATTGTTTTTAAATTGTCAAGGCTGATGATTTACTTTCTATATACCATAACCATAATAATCTGGGCTTTTGTGGTCTGTCTTCATTAATGCCCATCACTAAATTTTTTAAATCAAAGTTTCTCTATTTCTTTTTAAAATTTGGATTTCCTTCTTATTGAATTGAATTTATGGCCTTGTACCATATTTTCCCATGTATCAGATGCCCCATCTATAAGATGATCCTGCTTTTCTAAACCAACATTAAGAAATGAATACATGGGTTACTCCCGTGGATTAGATGACCCCTAATTTTTAGTGTAACAAATTTAGACAAAAGTATCATCTTACACACAGAAAATTACAGTGATTTTTTTTCAAGAAGGACTTACAGAAGTTTTATTCCCTGATTTATCTCCTTGCTTCATACTTGAAGACTAGATTGTCTAGTTGTAAAATTTCTGGGTCAGACTTTCTATAGTTTTAGAATCACAGCTTCTCCATTTATCTTTCGATCAATTGGATCTTGTAGTCAAAAATGCCCCCGGGCTCTTGGGATGTCTGGATGCTACACTTCTGTTCTTTCCTCTTGGAAAACATCCATCTTGTATTCATGCTGGAGGATTACGTGGCTGAAACTTGTAGGCATCACGCCTTTACCTTCTGGCATTGGATATTGTTTTTGGGACGTCTGAGTACAGCTTCATTTTCTTCCCGTAGGGGGATTCTTACCCCCCCCCCCAACAGCTCCATGACTGAAGGAATCTTTATTGTCAAAATTAATATTTTTTTTTTTATATCTTTTTATATTTTTATAGAGAGTAATTATTTTATCTTCAGTGCATATTTATTTCTATTTTACTTTTGACAGATAGAGAGAGAGACAGAGACAGAGACAGCCAGAGAACCGAACTGTGGGAACTCCCCAGTTCAGCATGTGGGTCCTGCCTGGGCCGGAGCCGGGATTCGATCCTCGGTCCTCGGGGCCTCAAAGCGAGCGCTCAACCCGCTGAGCCATCCCGGCTTTCCCTAATATATTTTTAAAAAGATTTATTATATTGTTTTTGACAGAGAGAGAAGAGGGAGGGTCCCAAGCAGTCTCCATAGTTGTAAGTCATCAATTTTTTACATGATTTCATTCCACACAGGTGGGCGGGGGGCCATGCAGAATGGGAACCAGGCTGGGGGCCTCCCACATGGAAGGTACGCCTCTGTGAGCTGGGGGCTGAGCTGGGGGCTGAACTGGTAGCCTCCCGCATGGGCAGCTCATCTCTGCCAGAACCTAACTCGGGCCACACCCCAGCTCAGCATATGGAGCCTCACAGGCTGGGGCTGGAACTGGAACTTGATCCTTGGACTCTGGGGCTGCAAAGCAAGCGCTTAACCCGCTGAGCCATCCCAGCTTCCCTGAAATTAATATCTTTAAAAGAACATGCAACAATATTAATCATTTACATGAGTTTTATGGCCCTTTGACTTCAGGTTCAGTTTTTCCTTTATGTCACGATAATTTTCTAGTATTTTGTTGTTTTTTTTTCACTATCCTGTTCAATTTGTTGAGTTCTTCATGTTGTTATACAACCACACCTCACTGTTTAACGATTGCTCAAACTTACAACAAGATGTCCACTGTGGGAATCCCCTTTCTCAGTCTGTGTGCGTCTCAGGAATCCCCTTTCTCAGCATTTGTCGTGGTCGGTTAGTATTCACTACACGAAGCATTTGCAATCATGCAAGACGACATCTTTTGTTTATACATGTGGTGTTGCATGATAGCTATTGAAAAATGGCACCATGACACATACAAGCCTTTATGCTCTTTGCTTATCAACCAATTCGCTGAACAACCTAGTTGTAAGAACAGAACTCCATCATGAAGTGAGGAGTGCCTTTATTGTTATTGTTCCTGTAAATCCTCTCAATTGCTTTTATATCTTTGCTTTCATTTGCTATGGAAGGACACCAGAATATGTCACCCTAAATTATGCCTTTTTGACATAAAAATTATTGTGATCTGAAGGCAATCATGAAAGAGTAAATGCAGAAAAGTTCCCTCTTTTCTGCCTAAAGGCAGGAAAAAATTTCTCTTTTGGAAACAGACTCTTTTATCAGCCCAGAGCCAGCACCTGAAATGAAGAATCTGCAAACAAATCTAGTTAAGGAAGAGAAGGACTACCTATCATTAGGTAGACTACCTTGAGTCCCACCCCTTTGTCTTGTCGATTCTTCATAAATGTATTGTTTCTTTGTTGATAAGGTATAAAAGTTTTCTATTCTGGTCACTTACTCGTGGCTTCCTCCAATTATGTAGGCTCCCATGTACATGTAAAAATTCAGTAAAATTTGCATGCTTTTCTTCTGTTAGTCTGTCTTAGTTAATTTAAATTTCAGACCTAGCCAGGGACCCCAAGAGGGTCGAGGAAAACTTACTCTCCCCCTGGTCTATGATTAACTTAGCTTCGTATGTCAGTAATGTTTTTTCTTCTTCTCATTACCATTTCCACTTATTATTTCTATAACAATGTTTTGATCCCTATTTTGTTTCCTCAGTTCCATAATATCCTTCTCATTTCACCCCATTACTTACTCATTTTGACTTTGAATTATTGCTTTATTAAATTCACGTTTTTCTTAGATTCTTTTGTGGCAGCAAGCACAGGGGATTTGTCTCTTCTTCCTTGGATTATATTGTCTTTACGTCTTTCCAATCGTGTCCTTTATCAGCTTCTCTTTCTCCTTTTTATCTTCTTCCTTCTCTTTGCCCCCCTCTCTTTCTTGTTTTCTTGTGCTTTCGTGTTTGCTGAGCTGCCATGCCATTTCTTTTTATCTCCATCCAGCTTGGCATGAATGGCTTGGCCCACTTTCTAGTCAACAGAATGTATAATGAATTCTCTCAAACTCTCTACTTTAAGACTCGTTTGCCTTTCTCCCTAATTTGCAGTCTGGAGACTGAATACTCCTTTCTGTGGACTCTTGTTGCTTTTATGTAACCAGAACTTGTGGAGTTGGAGCTGTGTGGCTGGGGCAGTGCAAAAATGTTCCACTTGGCTGTGTGAAGCCTTTCTTGGAGCCCTTGGCTTATCCAACACCAGGGTTCACTCTGCCCAGGCCTGTTCTGCCCACAAAGGGCATAGAAGCCTCAGGCTTTAAGAGATCCCTAAGATAGCTCTCCTTCCCCTTTCTTTTGCCTCTTTTGAGATCCTGACCTGTAGTAGTGGCAGATAAATGCTTCTCCTTTAAGGATGTCCCCCCTGCATTTTCCCAGGCCACCTGTACACACCTACTCAATATGCTCATCTTCAAGTTAGTGAGTATAAGTGCATGTTTGAGGATTGTGTCTGTTTTCTTTCCTTAGTATGGCTTCTAAGCGATGGAGATTAAGTTAGAAGCCCAGAATAGCCCCTCCCTGCTATACAACAATAATTAATCTCAAAATCTCAGTGGCTTAAAACAAATATTTATTTTCACATTCAAAAAACTTAAAGTCAGCTTTGGTTCGTCTAATCTAGGGTGTTGCGGGGCTTGGCTGTGCTTGGCTAAACTCCAGGCTTATAGCCTGTTTCAGGGAGGCTCCATATTTCACTTTAGAGACCAAGATTGGAGGGAGCTACTACCTGGTGAGATTGAAACAGTCTAAAAGCCAAGTTGAGTCACAAAAGCACAGTGAAAGCTTCTATTTATGACCACTAACACCCTACAGACCCAGGCAAGTCACATATTAGTGGGTGACCAGTAACCTCACATGGGGAAGGACAAGCGTGGAAATGTTCCTAAATGGGAGGAAGTAAAAAATTGGGAATCTTATCCCAATTGATCTTAGAGACTCCCTAAGTCTTTTGAGACTCTTCTGTTTCTTTCATTTGCTTCTACTTTAGAAATTTAGGGCAGGAAATTATATCTTTTTCTTGATTTGAATTTGGGTAAAACTTTGCTTTCATTAAAAATTATTTTATTTTTCTATTTTATTTTACTAAGAACTAGAGAAGGATAAATCTTTGACCTAGCCTCAGTCTGACGTTTTTACCCAGAAGTCACTTTGTAGTCTCTGTAGAGGTTACCTCAGCTTACTTAGAAAGCAAACTGGTTTTTAATTACAATAATTTGCTATTATTATACAAACCCAACTGTCTCCTGCTCTAATTGGGACTCTAGTTCGATGTTGCTCTCTGGGGATGCTTGACCCACAATAAATCACTTTGGATTTGGCTTCTCTGTTTCCTCTAAACATCATCTCTGTTTGGCTATAGTCTTTAAATTATTTTTAAAACTAACACTAGGCCTCTGCAGGGTTTACATAAATTAGATTGTAGAAAAGGGGACATCAAGTGAGACTATTGGCTTTCAAATACTTTTATTAAATAATGAGTCACTAGAATGGTGATTTAAAAGTTCTATGTGCAGAATGAACTTGCCAGCCAGTGGGTTCTACTGGTGAGCAGGCCCCAAACTGGACTTTCCCACTGGGGAACCTTAGGATTGTAGTTGTTGAAGGATCTAGTATGAGGGGGCTAGAAGTATATTGTACACGTGCATTTAATATGCTGTATATCAAAGAATACCAAAGGAGGATATAGAATGGGCTGGGCAAGGCATCCATCGTGGTCTACTGGTGCATGGCCAAGAAATTTTGGGGTGACTGCCTGAATAATAAAATAAATAGCTAGTGGACCATGACACTTGAAGACATAGCCCTTGTCCTGAAAAAGTCTGCCCAGGTCTGATAGAGCGTGTTCACCGAGGGTCTAGAAAACTTGGTTCAAAATCTTCACAGACCGACTCTCTAGAGGCCTGCCATGGTGCTACCCTGATGTAAGTGGATAGAGGAAGGGTCTAGGCCATTAGTCCCCAAGCAGTGGTAGGCGTACGTACCCCTGGGGGTACATGCTGGGCTGTTCAGGGGTATGTGAAAAATAATCAGTTACCGTACAATATTTAACTTTGTATTGCAAACATTGTACAATTAAATCTGTGGCTTGTATTTTTAGTGTAGTAATTTTTCTTTCCTAACTTGTTACCTCATTTCCACTATTTTACATCAAGATAGGCACTGAATGAAAGCATCAGTATTTAAAAACAGCTGTTTTAAAAACAAGGGGTCCAATGTATAGAAATGGGTTTAAAAGGGGACACAAGTGAAAAAATGTTGGGAACCACTAGCTCTGGAAGCTTTGTATTCAGACTTGACTCACCTCTGTTTTCAGGCCTATGGTCAGTTGGTCTTCAGATCCAGGTCTGCCTGCCAGGCATGCGTCTTCGAGGCTTGCATCTCTCAGGGGTGTGCGTCTCACGGGTACCTTCTTAGACATGTGCTTCTCAGGCGCTCGGTTCTGTGGCTGTTTGACTTCTCGCTGTCTAGGCACTTGGTCTTTATCCTTTCCAGCTACCTTAACTCCTCATCCAGTTCCTATTTCGCCCAAATGTGCTCACATTGGAAGGCTACTTGCCCTGTGACTTCATAGTTAAGTTTTTTTTTGTTTTTATTTAAAAATGTTTCCTTACATTTATTTCATTTCAGGGGCATTTCAGAAGAGAGTAGTGATGAATGCATTTATTCAGGCCACCGTGTTTAACTAGGCCATTTCTTTTATATCCCTCATTCTTGTCCTCCCCTTGCTTGGAATGTCTTTGATCCTTTTCTATGTTTAATCAGATTACAATCACTCTTTATAGTCTATGTGAAATCTCTCCCTTTCCTCCCTTTATTTACAGAAACTTTAATTAAACACCAACTCTGTGCTAGTGAATGTGTTGGGTGCTGAAAACTACACAGATATTACTCATCAGTATAAATAAAACACACAGCTCTTACTCATCAGTCTCATTGACCCTTTAGTGTGGAGACTGTCTAATGAATAAGTATGTCTTAGATAACCAAATTATATAATTAAGGTGAGTGCATGAGACCGTAAGAGGAGTGTCTAAGTCTGCCTGAAAAAGTCAGAAATTCTTCCAGAATTTGGCAGCATTTGGGCGCACATTAAGGTGTTTTAGTTAAGAGGAAAAAGCATGGGTTAACAACAGGACAGCGAGAGAAAGCATGAATATTGGGTTATTTGACTAGCTCAGAGCTGTAGAATGTGAAATCATTTCCTTCCTTTGCACTCCCACTGTCATTTTAAAATTTATTACTTTCCCATTTTTATGTGTGAAAGCCAAATGTTGCCAAGTCCTCTGGTCTCTGTTTCTTTAATATTCAAGCGCAATCTTCCAAATGCAGTTTCCAAGATTTACATATCCTGGAAGGGAAAGGGCCTTGCTTGTCTTGCTGACCCCAAGCATGACTTGGTCCCTTTCTTTGTCCCCAAGCACTCTATAAAGGATTATTATGTGTTATAGACTCTACTGAAGGCTTAGGAAACACAGAAGGGGAACACAGTTCAGTCTACAAGCTCAGAAAAAGTCTTTTCTTTTTCCTCGGGGCTTTTCCTACTACCATGTTGTTGGAGGTCATTCTTTCTTCGTCACGTCTATTTCTTTTCTTCTCTGATTTCCAAGTATCCCTTAAATTTCCTTCCTTTTGAGCTTCTGGGGGAAACCACCCTAATTTCTACTAATTAATTAGACAGCCTATATCAATTTTTCTAGTTAAAACTGATTCTGCCTGTGAGTTTCTAGAGGGTTGTCTTCCCCAATTAAGCAAATTTCACCCATCACCTTTTAGCCCTGAACTTGCCAGTCTTCTCTATCAGACAGAAGTCCCTTGAGGTTGGGGGCCTTGACTCATTCATGTTTATATAATAAAGTATAATATTTCACTCCAAGTAATTATTCAGATATATCATTCTACACGCACTGCCAAAAGCCCAGGACTTTGCAAACACGAGATGGCTTTTCTTCCCCACATGGTGGTTTCTTCAGCCTCCCACAAGCCAGTTTGATTCTTCAGCTGTTCCTAATTGAGATTCTCCCAGTCAGCTACAAGTGATGGAGTTAATGTAGCCTGAGAGCAGAGACTTAGCACTCCACGGGTGCTTCCTTTTCCTGTCGTATCCACGGCAGTCATAGGCTGGAGAGAAGGATCTCCCCTCCTCACCCACCAGGAATGGCATCAGCAATGGGCTGAGAAATGCCACTTGTCAGAGACCTGTAGAAATGGCATGATCTCAAGTGGGACGGTGTTGGAGGTTTTGGTAAGGTCATAGTAAAGGGGTAGCTGGTAAATGGTACAGACAGTTCTTTCCTCAGGGGACTGAAAGTTTATAGAACTGCCACCTCGGACCAGTTTCTCTGGGATATTTTGTTCTTACTGATGACCTGAGGAACTGTAAAAGAATGTGCTTCATTATTCATTGATTACTGGCACCAAGATTCAGTTTGGCCAGTTCCATTAGTCAGCTGTGGTTGGCAGCGTTTCTTCCCATGAAGGATACTCATGACAGTTTCTGGTTGCAAGTCCTGACAAGTAATGTGGTGGGTGGAATCGTCTCATTAGTAATATTTCTTTTTGGTAAAGTTCCAAATCAATAACCACCCATACAAATGACATGGTACCGTGTTTCCCCGAAAGTAAGACATCCCCTGAAAATAAGACCTACTTACAGTTTTGCCTCTTGCTGAAATACGTATAAGGCATCCCCCCGAAAATAAGACCTAGGGCATCTTTGGGAGCAAAAATTAATATAAGACACTGTCTTATTTTTGGGGAAACAGGGTAAGACACTGTCTTATTTTCAGGGAAACAGGGTATAAGACACTGTCTTATTTTCAGGGAAACAGGGTATAAGACACTGTCTTATTTTCAGGGAAACAGGGTATAAGACACTGTCTTATTTTCAGGGAAACAGGGTAATAGTGATTATTTGTAGGCATTATTCTGTTAGAAATAAGTAAAATTTTATGCTGTCCTTTCTCTTCCAATTAGCACCCATATGCATTTGGAAGAAAATGACTTTCTTAGGAATAAAATAACTGTTTGATAAATGCTTGAATCTCAAGCAGAATGAATTTCTGGGTTATTTTCTTCCTTCCTTAAGGGACATACTTTAACTTTTGAATAGGGGTTTAGGTTTCAAAGATCTGTAATTTTTTTCCCCCCCTCAAAGGCTAAGAAAATATGGCCTCTACTTGCCCAGCTACATGTTGTGTAGATTTCTGAGAGCGAGCTGGAGCTGTGTGTGACAAGCGGCCGTTCTCGCCGGAAGTAGCCCATGTGTCGCCTGCCCCTGGGCTAACATCTAGCACGAGGTCCTTAGCAGTGCTGAGTTGGTTCTGTTGCAGACATAGGAGGGTGGGGCAGAGCTCCAAGGGTACTACCGTGCTGTCTGTGTAGTCAGGCCTGTCCTAGGCTGCCCTGGAGCTAGGCCTGGTTTCCCCACGGTTCCTTGAGTTGAGGAAGCTGTTATGAAGTCCCCAAATGTGCTGGAGGGAAAAAGCAGGTTCTGGATGACTGACTGGCCATGAGTCTAAACTGAGTAACACAAGTCTTCTCAATGCTGGCTTACAATGAAGGAACGAGGCAATTTGTTCTAATTGGAAGTGTTGAGGAAAAAATATTTAATGACACGTTAAAGATGGAAAGGAAGACTTTACTGAGGACCATCGGGGTCGGAATGGGAACCAATACCCTGGGATTTTGCAGTGGAAGAGAGAAAGCGGGCTCAACTCCAAATACAGTACAGGCAGGCGGGACTTCTAGCTAAGGAGCAGGGTGGGGCTCAGGGGATGGGAAATGACTGTGCGGAAACATTAGGGATAAGGGGGATTCTGGCTGAACTGACTTACTTGATTCTTTGCTGAAAGCAGGCTGGGGTAGTCAGACATCACCTGGGGGACAGCTGAGGGTGAGAAACCTGATCAGATATGGAGGGTGATCAGGTACTGAGGGGTCTGGTTCAATTGACAAAACCAGATTTTAAAAGGAAGTACATTCACCTGTGTGAAATGAAATTTTTGAAACTAATGATGTGCAATTATGGAGACTGCTCTGGCAGTCTCTCTCTCTCTAATAAAATAAATCTTAAAAAGATAAAGGAAGTGCACAGCCAATTGGTCTGGGAGAAGTTTCATGTGCCTGACTGAAGTTTGGTCTAGTAAAAAATCTTTGTCAGGGGAAGCCGGGATGGCTCAGTGGGTTAGGTGCTCACTTTGCAGCCCTGGGGACTGAGGATCAAATCCCGGCCCCGGCCGTGCGGACCCATATGCTGAACTGGGGAGTGCTTCCCATGTGGGAAGCCCCCAGTTTGGTTCTTGCCCCCCACTTCAGCCCCTGGATTGAGGTGGTGTGCCTCCCATGCGGGAGGTCCCCAGCCCACTTCCTGCCCTGCGCGGCCCCCGCCTACTTGTGTGGAAAAAAACCATGTTGAAAACTGAAGACATACAACTATGGAGATTGCTTTGGGCACTCCCCCTTCTCTCTGTCTCTCTCTGTCTCTGTAAAAAACAATAAAATAAATCTTAAAAAAAAAAAAAGGGCACTGATTTCTTTGAAAGTGCTTTAACTCCAGAATAAACAGAATTAAAAAAATAATCTTTGTCAGAGCTCAGATTGAAAATTATAGCAATCTCTATGGAACTTGAAGTTCTTCTTCCATGAAATGTTAGTATATAAAATTTACTACGGAGTAATTGCGAGATTCCATTTCTAAGATGAGTGACTTGTGAGTCCTTTGTTTTGAGATAGAAAGCAGTAGCAGGGATAGGGAAGGCAGGAGGGCAGGTATATCACTCGGCTCTCCAGAGGAGTGGAACCAATGATCTATTCTCTCCCATCTCTCATCTCTATCTCTACTCTATCTTTCTATCTAATCTCTCTTTCTCAGATTGATTTTAAGGAATTAGCTCACACAGTTGTGGGGTGGGGCTAGTAAGATTGAAATCTGAAATGTGCAGTCCAGGCTGACAAACTCAGGCAGGAGCTGACACTGTAGTCTTGAGGCAGAATCTTCTCTTCTCTGGGAAACTTTAATGTTTGCTTTTAAGTCTTTCAACTGATTAGATGAGGCCCACCCACATTATCATGGGTAATTCACTTAGGCCAACTGATTGTGGATGTTAACCCCATTTACAAAACTCCTTCACTGCAGCACCTAGATTAGTGTTTGAATGAATAACTGGGTACTATTGCCTAGCCTGTTGACACAGAATACTAACCAGGTGGGGTCTTTGCAGCCAGGCAGGAAGGAAACTGAGGAAAAGCTGGAACTTGAGGTGAGGGAGGAAGCAGGAGAGGAAACGAGTCTACTGACCTCAGGGCCATCGTTCTGCGATTGGGGAGGACTGAAGAACATTTTCCTCAGCTGGAATGCATAAGTCAAGTCAGGCATCGCAAAATGTTTTCCACTGAAAGTGAATTTCTGCATTGTGGAGAACAAGGCAGGTAGCATTTGGGTTGGGTGCAGGGGGTAGGTAGGGGGTGGGGGGTGGGGGGTGGAGGGTGGCCACAACTGGTAGGAAGATATTTGGCTGGAAAACTAAAGCCAGGAAAAGCCACCCCTTAGCCTGTAGTTTATTGGTAAAGATAAACTGAATTTACTGGCATCCCTTTGAAACTTGAGGGGAGAACTTAATAAATATCCATGGAGTCAAGAGATAGGCAATAAAAATTAATTGTATAAAGGCCATTACTCATTTAAGATGTATAAAATGTCATTATTGACTACCATACACTGGCTTGATTATATAGTATATTAGTAAATACACAAATATTTGTCAAATATTCATTCAGCACCTTATTCCCTCAGCCCTGCTTTTCTCATAAAGTGACTTTTCTACAGCTGGGAATTCTCCTACCGAGAAGATTCTTCAGGAAGCCAGCCATCTAGATTTGGGAGGGATTCCACTGTTGGCTTCTGCGTATAAAAGCAGAAGCATTACATTCATCATTGTGTATATGATAGGGTATGTCTAATGGGATGGTGAGAAAGATTTATGCTTCAATTATTAATAAGTTAGCTCTATCGATACATTTAACAAAACTCATCTCCCTTCAATAAAAGACAACCATTAACTGCTTCTAAACAAAACCCGAAACCCATCAACTTAGGTAGTTTAAGTCGATTCATTCAACAGTTGCATAATGTTGATACTTCTGGTGTCTTCCTGTTCAGTGTCTCCCCACCCCAGCTGTTGGAAACATTTGGTTTTCTTGTCTAATGAAAAGGAGAAAAATAAAATGTTTTCTTTCCTCATTTTCTTCTGTAAGACTTTTTGAAATGGCCTTTAAGTCAGAAAACGTCACATACTTCTCTGTAGATAGTCAATGAGACTTCAGTTTTGTGTAGTTCTGATGGGTGTCAAATACGGGTGGGGCAAAAAAAAAATTGGTAAGCTGCCTCGTATAACTTTCTCAATTTCTCTTTGGATACAGAATCTAACTGTTTCAGGAGCATATGTACTTTTTGTAACTTTTATTCTAGTTAAAAATTTAAAAGGGAGTTACTTATAATGTCTTTAGCATTAACTTCAGCTCTAGCAGGCCTATAAAACACTCACTGAGATGCTATTAAAAGTATATGAATAATAAAACAGCTACACTAAGGAAAGCTTTAAAAGACCACCTTGGCGTTGGTAGCTCCCCCTTTGCAGAAGGGCTTCTGAGGCAGCTGTAGAGGCCGGCTGTACTCTGGCTATGTCCTGGTCAGTTAAATGTTATTTGGGAATCAGGGAACCTGTAATCCCCACTTTTTTTCTAATTAGGAGTAAAGGCAGTGGGACAATTTCTGGGTTGTGATTGGCCACAGAGCATCATGTAATAATATGAGGGCTGTCCGGAAAAAGTCCAGCCATTGTCAGTATAATGAGAATGGTTACACGGCTGGATACATTCTGGACAGCCCTTGTATTCCCCGCAAATCACCTCAGCTACATTGTTTATATGAAATATTTATGAGGGCACAAATTTTATGAAGTTGATTTATTGGTAAGACTCAAAGGCACTAATAACCCAGGGCATGCATGGCGTGATGGAATAATTTTGGGTTTTTAGAGTAAAGCAACTTTGGGGAAATTGCTTAAATTCACTGAATCTCAGTTCCTTCTTTTTATAAAATGGGATTAAAAATAATACCTATTGTGAAGGGTTACTGAATTACTGTAGATAAAACATATAAGGTACAGAGCACATCTCTGGTAACATATCTGTTGATTAATGTTAGTTTCTTTTCTTCTTCTGTTATTTTGAGATTATTAGTGATCTAATATGATATCTATGACATTTACTTGGTATTGCCATCTAGTAGACACATCTTTTTATGATTGAAACGGAGCTGACATATGAGATTATAATGAATAAATGCCCTTCAATGGTGTTATTTCTAAGAAGGTTGCATTATCAAGAATCTTAAAATCCTTAGTATTTTACCAGAACAGCTTCTCCTGCTTTCTTTTTAAATATATACTTATAAACAAACTATTTTATTGAAAAATAGTATATGCTTAGAAAAAGGCACAAGTTTTAAGTATCCAGCCTAATCACTAACTGATCAGCATGTGAATACCGTGTGATTACTGCTCAGATAAAGATTATGGACCTCTACCAGCACCCCAAAGACCCCTCTCATGATCACCCCTGATCATTGCCACTTTCCTTTCTGCCAAATAATAATTAGCTGGACATCTGACACCATTAATTAGTCTTGCATGCTTTTAAAGATTTATATTTATTGTTTTTGACAGAAAGAGAGACACACACAGAGACAGAGACAGAGAGAAGGGGGAGGGCCCAGAGCAGTCTCCATAGTTGCACATCATTGGTTTTTCCACATAGTTTCATTCCACAGGTGGGCTCGGGGCTGCACAGGGCAGGAACTGGGCCAGGGTCTCGCCCCGGTGAGAACTGAACCTTGGGCACTCCCCAGTTCAGCATATGGGTCTGCACAGGCCTGGCCAGGATTCGATCCTCGGTCCCTGGGGCTGCAAAGTGAGCACTTAATCCACTGAGCCATCCCGGCTTCCCAGTCTTGCATGCTTTTAAACCTTATAGAAATTGAAATGTATTATTTTATGACTGGCTTCTTTCGCTTTATATTTTTTTGAAATTCATCCATGTTGTTGCTTATAGCAGCGCTTCATTCATATTTCTGCATTGTATTTCATTATATGAATATATGGCTATTATTTATCTATCTACTATTGATGAATATTTTGGTAGTTTCCAGTTTTGCCTATTAAAAATAGTACTACTATGAACATTTTAGTATATTCTTTATTATTATTATTATTATTATTTTATTGTTTTGACAGAGAGAGAGATACAGAGACAGAGAGAGAACTGAACTGGGGGAACTCCCTAGTTCAGCATATGGGTCCACACAGGCCTGGGCCAGGATTCTATCCTCAGTCCCCAGCGCTGCAAAGTGAGCACTTAACCCATTGAGCCATCCTGGCTTCCCCACATTTTAGTATATTCTTTTGGTGAATACACATACACACACGCACGCACATACCTTCTGTTGGGAATAGACCTTGGAGCATAATTGCTTACTTAGCAGGTAGACATACACACAATTTTAGTAGAGACTGCTAAATAGTTTTCCAATGGTTGCACTGTGCAATGTACCATATTGTATCTCAACAAGTGATGTATGAGCACTCCTGCTGCACTCCATGTGTGTCACACTTGGTACAGTCAGTCTTTTTAGTTTTAGAAGCCCTGCTGGGTGGGGAGTGGTGTCTTCCTGTAATTTTAATTTGTGGTTCCCTGATGAATAATGAGCTTGACTACCTTTTAACCCATTTATTGGCTATTTGGATTTCCTGTCTTTCTCTTTCCTTTTTCTCTCTGTTCCTCCCTATTTCTCTCCCTCCTTGGCCATCTATATTTTAGGTGTTGTGCTACTGCTCTATAAGCCTACGTATGAGGGTATGGAGGTTGATAAATTTTGCCTCCACTGTAATATTTTTATTACATTAGACATATCTGGATATAACCTATTTTGTGTAGTCACATGATATCTGTCCTTCATTCTTCTTTTTTTTTTTTTAAAGATTTATTTCATTGATTTTTGACAGAGAGAAACAGAGACAGAGAGAGACAGAGAGAAGGAGGAGGGCCCAGAGCAGCCTCAACAGTTGACACTAGTTTTCCACATAGTTTCACTCCACAGGTGGGCACAGGGCTGGGCAGGGCAGGAACCTCCCACATAGGCCCCAGCAAGAACTGAACTGGGGGCACACCCCAGCCCAGCACGTGGGTCCGCACGGGCCGGGGCCGGGACTCGACCCTCGGTTCCCAGGGCCCCAAAGCGAGCGCCCAACCCGCTGAGCCATCCCAGCTTTCCCCCTTCATTATTCTTGACCTTGCACACACAGATGTTTACATTTTTCACCCAGTGCACACTGAAATGGATCAGTGTTCAGATGTTCACTTCAAACAGTATGCTGTTAGTGAATTCTTGACAGCAGAAAAATTTCTTCCAATTGTAATTCACAAATGAATGCAAGCTGTTTATGCGAGTATAATAAGACACTGGGTAAGGCAGTTCATCTGTGACAAAGAGGTGATGTCTTCAGTGATGAAATGGTTTCAAAAACAAAATATTGATTTTTTTTTTGTAAAGGATGGATTTAAAAAAACTAGAGCAGTGGATGCTGGGATGACTCAGCAGGTTGAATGCTCGTCTTGCAGCCCCAGGGTCTAAGGATCAAATCCCGGCCCTGGCCTGTGCGGACCCATATGCTGAATTGGAGTGTGCCCCTAGTTTGGATCTCATTGGGGCAAGCCTCCTATGTGGGAGGCCCCTGGCCTGGTTCCTGCTCTGTGCAGCCCAGTGCCCACCTGTGGAATGAAAATTATGTAGAAAACTAATGATGTGCAGCTATGGAGACTACTCTGGGCCCTCTCCTTTCTCTCTGTCTCTGTCAAAAATAATAAAAATAAATCTTAAAAAAAAACCCCAACAAAAATAGAGCAGTGTTGGTGGAAGTGTATTGAAGTATATGGTGATTTTGTAGAAAATAATTATTCAGCTTTGAAAATAAACGATGGCGATATATATATATATTTTTATTTTGTTAAAATATCTTTTTCCTGCTCATTTTCTCTTTAAGTGGAGGCAAAATTTATCAACCTGACCTCATAATAGCCTGAATTTAGGCTACTTATTAAGATTAAACACACAATGTAACACATAGACAATGTTTTGTAGAATTGTACACCTGGAACCTATGTAGATATTGACATTGTTTAGTTTTCCTGTATCAGAAACTATAAACATCCTTTGAGCTAATTCTGTATGTACAGGTCTAATTTTTAAAAAAAGTTTTTATTATGAAAAGTTCCAAACATATATGAAGTGGGAGGAATAGTATAATAAACCTCTGTGAATCTATCAATTATCATGAATGATTATGAAGGTATGGCCAACCTCATCCCATCTATACCAGTTCATTGTTCCATCCCCATATATTTTTTGAAGCAATTCTCAGATATCATATCATTTGTCCTTAGATGGTTCAGTGTGTACTTCTAAAAGATAATAATTCTTTGTAAAACTTGTGGATTGTTTCTTATGTTTGTACCATATGTGTATTGTAGACAAAATTGGGGAGCTTTCTGTACTAGCTTTTTAACTTGCTATGCAGCAATTTACCACAACTTTAGTGGGTTTAAATAATATGCATTTTTTAATCTCACTATTTCCATGGGTCAAGAGTCCAGGCATGACTTAGATGGACTCTACACTTTAGGGCAAGGGTGTCTATCTAGCCTTTTGGCTTCCCTGGGCCACATTACAAAAAGAATTGTCTTGGGCCACACATAAAATGCACTAACACTAACGATAGTCGATGAACTAAAAATAATTTCAAAAAAATCCTTCTGTTTTAAGAAAGTTGACAAATTTGTGAGGAGCTGCGTTCAGAGCCTTCTTGGCCTGCGTGTGGCCCATGGGCCACAGGTTGGACAGACTTGCTTTGGGGTCTCACCAAGCTGCAGTGTAGGTGTTGGCTGGAGCTGTGGTTTTGCACACTCTCAAGACCCTCTTTCAAGCTCACTTGGTTGTTGGCAGAATTCAGTTCCTTGTGGGCTGTGGAACTGGGCCCTCAGCTCCTGGAGGAAGCTGGCCACAGCTCCCTCCTCAGAGGACCTCACACCACACGCAGCCTGCTCCTTCAAGCTAGCCAAGGGACCAAGTCTCTGATGGTGGGGAGGGCTCCATGCTTCTTTTGAGGACTCTAACCCGATTAAGTCAGGCTTATCAGGGCAATCGCTGTTGATTAAATAAACAACTGACTTGGCACTTTAATTATATCTGCCAAAATGCCTTCACTTACTGTTTTTGACAGAGAGAGACAGAGACAGAGACAGAGACAGAGAAAAAGGGGAGAGCCCAGAGCAGTCTCCACAGTTGTAGGTCATTAGTTTTCCATATAGATTCTCTCCACAGGTGGGCATGGGCCTGTGTAAGGCAGGACTGGGCCAGGGGCCTCCCGCGTGGGAAGCATGCCCCCGTGGGTTGGGGGCTTTCTGCATGGGAGGCACGCCTGGGACAGGAGCAGAGCCGGGGACATCCCACATCAGCATGTGGGTCTGCATGAGCCGGGGCTTGGAGGTGATCCTCAGACTCCCCGTCTGCGTGGCCTGTGCTCAGCCTGCTGAGCCACCCTGGCATCCCCCAAATCCCTTTACTTTTGCCATATCCTGTTGGCTAAAAGCAAGTCACAGGTCCTACCTGTACTACATAAAGGCATATATAATTACCAAGAAGAATATAATACCTGAAATCTTATCCTACTGCTAATTCACAGCAGGAATTTGCAAACTTTTTCTGTAAAGGGCCAGATAATAAATATAAGCACTTTCACTTAATGACCAAGTTCCTGTCCTGTGACTAGGTTGTTAAGCACATTGGTTGATAAGCGAGGACCTTAAAGGAAGATGTCTTGTGGTGTGTTGTGGCACCAGAAAGTCTGTATTATTCAAAGATGTCAACTGACACCACACTTACAGACAAAATATGTAGTCTTGTGTGATTGTGATTGCTTCCTGTAGTGAATACTAACCGAGTGCAGGAACGTGATAAAGACTGGGAAAGGGTGGGGGGAAGCTGGGATGGCTCAGCGGATTAAGCGCTTGCTTTGTAGCCCCAGAGACCAAGGATCAAATCCTGGTTCCGGCCTGTGTGGACCCATATACTGAACTGCGGTGCGCTTCCTGTGTGGGAGGCCCCCAGTTTGGTTCTCGCCCTGTTTTGGCCCCTGGCTCCCAGCCCAGTTCCTGTCATGCGTGGCCCCTGCCCTGCGTGGCCCCTGCCCACCTGTGTGGAATGAAACCATGTTGAAAACAGATGACATACAACTATGGAGACTGCTCTGGGCCCTCCCCCCTCTCTCTGTCTCTCTCTCTGACTCTGTTAAAAACAATAAAATAAATCTTAAAAAAAAAAAAAAAAAAAAAAGAGACTGAGAAAGGGGATTTCCTGTGATGGGGAACTGGTCATAAGTCCAGGCTGTCATTAAATAGTAAGGTTGTTAAGTGAGGGTGGCTGTATTTTAGGCTTTGTGGGCTGGATGGTCTTTGTCACAACCATCTAACTCTGCTGTTCTCACGGGAAAGCTGCCACAGATAATGTACAAACAAGTAGGTATGGCTGTTCCAATAAACCTATTTATAAAAACAGGTGTCAGACCATATTTGGTCAATAGGGCTATAGTTCATCAACCACTGACTTAGGATATATGATGTTTTAATAGGCTTTTTCATAAAAAAAAAAATCCCATACAATGCATATAAACTATGATGCTATTTTATAAGCTGCTGAGCTGGGGTCACATCTTATGGGCACTATAAGAAACAGTGAGCTAGGGGATGCCGGGACAGCTCAGCGGGTTGAGAGCTTGTCTTGCAGCTCTGAGGTCCAGGGATCAAGTCCTGACCCTGGCCAGTGCGGACCCCTATGCTGAATGCTGAAGTGGGGTGTGCTTCCCATGTAGAAGGCCCCTCGTTCATTCAGTTCCTGCCCTGCAGGGCCCTGTGTCCACCAGAGTAGAATGAAACTATATCGGAACTAATGATGTGCGGCTGTGGGGACCGTTCTGAGTCCTCTCCCTTCTCTCTGTCTCTGTCAAACAATAAAAAAAAAAAAAAGAAAAAAAATAGTGACCTAAAAATCTGTTCATGTATTACTTGTAGAGCTGCCTTGAGGACATTATTTATTACACATCTTAGTAATTCCTACCATGAAGCTCTGTGTGAGGCACTTTCTTTGGAACCTAGTAGCTATAGAAGTTTAATTTTTCCTAACTGATTTTTTCCTATTACAAAAATTATATCACTCACTATGTTTTTCCCCTTTTTTTGGCTTCCAGGAAGCTCAGAGCTGAACTTGAAACCCAGTTTTGTCAAAATCTGATTGCATACTGTGCTTACCTGCCTAGGCATGGATATTTGATTCTTATTTTAAATTTCTGTGTTTCTCTACTTAACATTATTTTATTGTGGAAGCTTCCTGATGGAATAACATTGAGTAAAAAATGTGAATTTCTACTCCTTGGATTCAAAGAACTACTGAATTTATATTCATAATAACTCCAAATTAGAAACAACTCAAATATCCATCAAGAGGAGAGTTAACAAATTGTATTATCATATGATGGAATTTTGCACAGTGCCAAGAAAAGACCAAACTGCTGATACATACTATAACATGGAAGAACCCCACAGACATCATGTTGAGTAGAAGACGCCACACACAAAAGAGTACATACTGTATGACTCATTTATATCAAGTCTAAGAACAGATCAAACCAATCAAAGGTAATGGAAGTCAGAAAGTGATTGCTGTGGGGCAGGGGCGATTTCCTGGCATGTGGCAAAATAAAAACTTGTAGTGGGGAAGCTGGGATGGCTCAGCGGGTTAAGTGCTCACTTTGCAGCCCTGGAGACTGAGGATCAAATCCCGGCTCCGGTCCTGGCGAACCCATATGCTGAACTGGGGATGTGCCCCCAGTTCAGTTCTTGCCGGGGCCTATGTGGGAGGCTCCAGGCCCAGTTCCTGCCCTGCGCAGCCCTGTGCCCACCTGTGGAGTGAAACTATATGAAAAACTAATGCTGTCAACTATGGACACTGCTCTGGGTCCTCCCCATTCTCTCTGTCTCTGTCCCTTTCTCTCTGTCAAAAAACAATAAAAACAAATCTTTAAAAAGAAAAAAAGAAAAACTTGTAGGGTAGGAGAAATGTTCTGTGTCTTGAACTGAGCTGTTGTTATTGATTGTATACACGTATAAAAATCTCCTGGGGGTGACTTAGGATTAGTACACTTTCTGCATTTTACAGCATGTGCAAACCTGCCCCTGAAAGAGAACTACTAATAATACAGCTCTTTGCTTATTTGTCTTCTGTGCTAATTCCCAGGTGTCCTTTGGAAAAGAACTTTAAAGTAGATGATCTCAAAAGTCCATAACTTTTTTATTTTCCAAAGTTCACAGGTTAGCAACAATTGCCCACTTTTATTACACCATCTCTCTTAAGTGCATAGTTGGAAAAATAGGTAGAGATAGTTTCTAAACCACAAAGGTGGGTCATGGCCCCTGGCTGTGCTCTTCATCCCCTCCAGAAAGTGGCTGAGAGGGTTCATGGAGTCTGGGATCCAGCGCCTGGGCCACTTGCCAAGCTCAGTACCTGGAGGCCTTGTCTGCTACAGTGGCACCTTTTCTAATTTGCACAAATACACCTTTTCTGATTTGCATGTAACTGTATAGGTCAGTAGCAGCTCTCCACAAAGATAATACTTAGGCTGCAGTATTAATTTTTAGGACTAATCGTGTATTTGATGATCTTCAAAATAGAAGCCAGTCTCTGCTTGGGTCTTTGCAAACTCAGGACTGTTTTATAAATCAGAATAGGAAGAATCAATATCAATTCTCTCTTCTTACTTCTTGTGTGTACCTTCTACTTAGGGATGTGAAGAATACAACCTCTTGATGGCCCTGTAATAGCTTAATGGGGCAGAGCCATATGGAGTTTGGGGGAGAATGAGTTTTTGCTGACCTAAGAGATCCATACTTTTTGTTGAGGCCCCTTAGAAAGACTGAGCTCATCTTAACTTTTAAAGAGGTCAGGCGGCCATCACTTAAAGGAAAGCATGTGAGCAAAAGATTGGAGGAAGCATCTAATCAAATCTATTCCAGCTGAAGCACCAGTGTCCGGGAAAGAGAGCAACAACAAAAACCAAAAGCAGACTGAGATCTAAGAAGACACTTAGCATTTTTAAGTACTAAGATATATATTTCCGATTATATTATCAACAAGCTAAATGCATGCTATTAAGTCCTATCTATAGTTAATAATACTGCATTGCATATTTGAAAGTTGCTAAAAGAGTAGATCTTGAAAGTTCTCATCACAAGTAAAAAAATTTGTAACTGATGGTGACCGATGTAACTAGGCTTATTTAGTGATCATTTCACAGTATATACAAATAGCAAATCATTATGTTGCACACCTGAAGCTAATATAATATTATATGTCAACTGTACCTTACTTAAAAAAAAAGAACTACCTATTGCCCAGGTGTATAAAACTGAAGTAGCCTATAATGAAATATTAATTAATACATGCTAGATTGATGTTCAAATTATACTGGCCTTTTCTCATTTGATATAAGATTAACTGGAATTATAGGTAGGTGTTATATGTTATATAATATGAAATTTCTTCATCACAATGAAAGAGATCTTCTAGAAATAATAATGGTGGGGAAAAAAAACCCAAAATAAGTTCAATTAATGACTGTTCATATAACTTTAGTATTAGGTTAAGAAAAAATGTCTGGTACCTATTTTATTTTTTTTATTTTTTATTATTTTTTTATAACTTTTTATATTTATAGAGAGTAATTATTTTATCTTCAGTGCATATTTATTTCTATTTTACTTTTGACAGATAGAGAGAGAGACAGAGACAGAGACAGCTAGAGAACCGAACTGTGGGAACTCCCCAGTTCAGCATGTGGGTCCTGCCTGGGCCGGAGCCGGGATTCGATCCTTGGTCCCCGTGGCCTCAAAGCGAGCGCTCAACCCGCTGAGCTGTCCTGGCTTTCCCTGGTACCTATTTTAGATACAGATATATTTGGATAAAACTGGCATTTTAACATATACCTAAAAGGTATTTGTTGAGGATCCTAGCCATAGGTTTATTTTTTGAGCTCGTAAAAGAATTCCTGGGACAAGGTTGTCTGGACATACAGAGTTTAGAGGCTTTCTAAACTGTTGATTTCTACTTTTAGGTCTCAAAATGGGATATAGATTTCCACAGCACTCTAACTTGTTTGGCCCAAGAGAGAACTGCCCTGGTTAGTGTTCATGGATTCAGCTGGCATGGGGTCACTTTAGCTCACTTATTTAGTGCCTGTCGTTTGCCAGGCATAGTACCGGATACACCAATGAGTGAGAAGTCCCGGGCCATAAAAGCCTCCTGTGAGAGTTGAATATATGAATACACAATTGCCCTACACATTGAGTAAGACTATGTGGTGGTACACTGAAGCTGTGGTAGTAACACAAAGGGGAGGGTCCACCTGGCATTGGGGCTCATGAAAGGCCTCATAGAGCATGTGACACCATCTCCTCTCTTATCCATCTCAACCCATGTAATCACCAGCTGTGGTCCAACATCTACTTCCTTTCTTGTGTTGGCCTCTGGCCCTGGGAATGCTCCTCTGTGGCTTGGTGTTAAGAGCCCCTTCTGTTACTGTAACCCCAGTGGCTAGACTGAGGGGGAGGGCTCTGCAACCCATGATTTCATTCTTTAAAATTAAATTTATTTTATTGGGGTGGCATTGGATAGTAAAATTACATAGGTTCCAGGTGGACAATTCTAGAACACATCAACTACGTGTTGCATTGTGTGCTCACCACCCGACTCAGTTCTCCTTCCATTACCATGAGTTTGACCCTGCTTCCCATGGTTCTGCTTGGGGAAGTCCAAGGCCCAGACTTCCCCAGCCCGATTTCCCTGGCCTCCTAGGACCTGATCTGTAGACAGGATGAGCTGAATTGATCAGGCCCAGTTCACTCTTACTCAGCCAAGTAGATAAATGGAAAGAAATATAACCAAACATAGCAAGAATACCTCCACTGCAGTTAAAACAACAGTGTCAGGAGACTGTCACAGCTGTGAGGAAAGCCTAATGTGATGGTTTTGTGTTTAATCCGACCTACTTCAAAGGTCACAAAACCAATTCCAGCCAGAAGACCTGAAACTCCAGGACCCCAGAGGGCAAAATGAGCAAAGAGGAAGAGCTTGTAATGGGCTCCTGAGCTGAGATGATGGCTATCATGAACCCAGCAAACCTTCGAGTCTGCATTTAGGGAGGAAAAAAGGGCAGTTGTGCAAATGAGCCCATGTCAAAGGAAACTTAATGGTCAGGTCCTTCGAAGGCTTTCCTGAGTACCTCCTGCTCTTACTTGGGTCTTAAAGAGTACAGAGTACCACACAGGCTTATATCCACACCCATCTTGCTTCAGGCCATCCACAAAACAAAAGCCCTCCTCACTGACCCGGGCTCTGTCGTCTAGGCAAGCTGTCCCTCCTGTGGTCCACAGCCCCTATGTGGCCCAGGATGGCTTTGAATGTGGTCCGACAAAAATTCATAAATTTTTTTAAAACATGAGATATTTTTGCCATTTTTCTTTTCTTTTCTTTTTTTTTTTAAAGCTCATCAGCTATTGTTAGTGTTTGTGAATTTTATATGTGGCCCAAGAAAATTCTTCTTCCAATGTGGCCCAGGGAAGCCAAAAATTTGGACGCCCCTGGTAGAGCAAGTCTCTAGCCTCACAGGTTTTGGTTCCCTTTTCTTTAAAATGAGGAGAATAACTTTGAAAGACTAAAGATCACAAAAGTGAAGTACTGAGCACAGAGCTTGGAACACCATGGATGTTCCAAGAGTGGTAGCTATTGTTTTTACATCATCAAATAAAAGCTGACAGCTATTTAGTTCCATGCTAGCCTAAGTAGTCCGCAGAGCTGTGCCAGTTGGCTAAGCATTTGTTACCAGTTCCTGATGACATAAGTGTTGAAACAGAGTATTTTAGAAAGTGATCATTTGACAAGAGCAATTTAATGTCTGTTGCATCTCGTGATAACATCCATTGGTCCTGTTTGTATGTGTGCATTTTTAAGTTTTATTTTTTTGGGTAATTAATTTTTCTAGCATTTATAAAGTCTGAGTCCAAAACAGCTTGGAAATTTAAGAAGCTCATTCCTTCACACAGATTGTTTGAGAAGCACTGGTCTAGTTTGTTCTCTACCAGCTCAATTACTGAAACCCGGTCCCTGTGCCTCCTGTATCATCAGGGGACCCCTGGGGGCATCTCACACATGCTCACACACGCTCCTCTTGGCCACCTCATCCCATTCCTCCTCCCCACTGAGGTGTCACTTCTCCTGTCCAGGATGTCTGTCATTGTGCTTCCATCTCCTCTTCTGTTGCCTGCAGAGGCTCCTTGTCCCTGTCTCGATCATTATCAAGGATAAAGCTCTTCTGCCCTTGGGACTCTGTGACTTGCTCCTTAAGCATAACTTCTCTGTCCCCTCCATGGTATAGCTTCCAGAAGTAAAGCTTTTTACACAGTTCATTGCAGCCACCCTTGGCTTGGGAAACTTGACAGGTTTCCTAGGCCCTGGTCAGAAGGAGTTTGAAGTTCACCACATTATACAGAACTATCTCCCTAGTTTTCTTCCCAGCTTGACCCCTCTGGCTCTCCTCCCTCAGGGTGCATTTTTCCTCTCCTTTTGGCTCCTTACTTCCTTGAGGGAGTAGTGGACATCTTTTTCCAACTGTTGGGCAGAAGGGTCTTGCCCCTGGACTCCATTTACCAGTCTTGGTGTGTCAGGAAGTTATCCCTCCTGCACTCCTACCAATCATGCTGCACCTAAATAAGCCAAGACTGGCACCAGTTCTCAGTCGGTGACCAGCTCAACAACTAACCCCACACTGTAGTGGTAAGTGATTGGAGTGGAAAGTTTAAGGCGGGGGTCATTTTGAGGGCTTTCTAAGCATCCTACCCTGTGTTGCTTATCTGCAGCATAGTATATTGATTGCAATGTGCCCATTTTTTTTTTTTTGCAACTGCCTATATCCAAACCCTTTGGTAGTGGCCTTTCATGCTGAATCTAGGCCTGGTGGTGTGATATTAGCTAGTGGGACAGAACAGACCACCCAAGTAGAGGCTTGAAGAAGTACCTGTGTAGTTCTTTTTCCTCTGTCAGACTGCCACATGAAAATAACCTTGGCTAGTCTGCTAGGGGGATATGAGTGACACATGGAGGAGAGCCAAGTCATCCTAGCCAAGACCATCCTAAGCCAGCCAGCCTCTCCAACCCCCCATTGACCACAGATGCATAAGCCAAGATCAGCTGAGCAGTAAATTCCAAAGAAATGATAAGTGGTGTTATTTATTTATTTTTTAAAGATTTATTTTTATTGTTTTTTGACAGAGAGAAAGACAGGCAGAGAGAGATAGAGAGAAGAGGGAGGGCCCAGAGCAGTCTCCACAGTCGACAGCATCAGCTTTCCACATAGTTTCACTCCACAAGTGGGCACAGGGCTGCGCAGGGCAGGAACTGGGCCAGGAGCCTCCCGCATAGGTCCCCAGCAAGAACCAAATTGGAGGCACATACCAGGTCAGCACATGGGTTCCCCTGGGCTGGAGCCAGGTTTAGACCCCCGGTCTCCGGGGCTGCAAACCGAGTACTCAACCCACTGAGCCATCCCAGCCTCCCCTTATTTTAAGCCACTGAACTTTTCGGAGTAGTTTTAAGCCACCAATTTTTTTTTGGTGTGTGTGTGTGTGTGTGTGTGTGTGTGTGTGTGAGATAGTTTGTTACACAGCAATAGCTAACTGGTACACCAGTTATTTTTACATAAGTGAAATCAAATTAAAATGATTATTCATTAAGAGCATCCAAGAGGCTGAGCTATAAGAGGGACATATGAGAAGTACAAGGGGCAAAATCTCTTCCCATGGGGCTGACGCTGTTTTTCTCTTGAGGGTACTGGGTATTAATATTGTAAATGGATTCTGTGTGTATAAACCTCAGAGTTGTTGTTTTTTTTTTCCTTTTTAAATGTTTGAAATGAGTGCTTTCTTCCTTCTCTCTATCATTTCCCTGGGTCCCTGAGAGTTGGGAGGCTTGGACAGATTAGTATATATTTCTCTGGCAGATACAATCTGTGAGACCCTGGAGCAGGACTCTCCTGTGTTGGAAAAGCTTTCTGAATCAGAAAGAGAGCACAGTGCATCTCCATGATTAAGGAGTGAATTTTCTTCATTAAAATCTTGAGCTTCTCCTAAGGTATTTGTGCTGGGGTAGACATCACATTTTAAAACCCTGTCCTTATGTGAAGGGTAGTAGTTTTTAAATTAAAATAACCCCTCACTTTATTCTTTTTAGAGTGACCTAATGTTATTTCCTCATTAAGGGAATTAAATGACCCATAGCAACACATGTGGATTTGGGAGTAGGGATGGGGAATTGCATGAAGACTTTTGCTGAACACTTCTACTGTTCCCTAAATGGGAAGACTGGATAAATAAGCAATTTTGATGGGAGAAAAATTGAGCCTCTTAGAGGAGAATCTTGAGAATATCTATTGAGGATGTAAACTTATTTGAGGGATGTGTGAAGATGAAATAGAATTAACAAAAAACCAACACAAATAGTAAGATTACAGTTGATTAGTGTGTAACTAAATGTGCCAAGCTGTATACCTGGAGGAAAAAATGATAGAGAAATAAGCTCAGGTTAATATTCATTTTGTTACCTCTGACCGTTTCAAGTTACTTTATAATGTTTTGGATTCTGAATACCATAGTCCTTAGGGAGCTTGTAATACTGATTTCCTACTATGTTCTTTATTTCTTACTGTTATCTTCATTTTCACCCAAAACAATGTTATTTTTTCAGATTCAGTCTAAACAAACATGACACAGCCTTGCTGCATCTGTGAAATTATGTCAAATTAATGAAAGATTGAGCAGCAGTTTATGAATGACTTCTAATCCTATATTCTCCAGTCAAATTACTATGTAATTTAAATGCATGATTTTTAAATTTATTGGTTAAATGTGTTATGGTAAATTATCCCATTGTAGGAAACTTTTGATCCTGTAGTTGATTCAAAAATCTTTCAGCAGCTTTGGAGGTTAAAACTGTTTCCATAATGCTGTTTGTTCATTTCTGTGAAAATGATTTAGTTCTTTGAAAACATATTAAATTTAAGTGATAAATATTGAATGATCTGGTTTTTTTTTTGACTGTTGTTAAATTTTGTATGAGCTATTACTTTTTAGTTCAACGATTTAACAGATATTGAATGGAGGGCACTGTGCCAGACCCTGCAATTGACATTGAAGGGCAGATGTCATTTCAGTTTATGGGTGTGGTTGAACATGAATAATTAATTTCTCATTTTTGTCTTTGATATTTTTAATTATTATTTTTAATGTGTCATTGGGACTAGATATTTCCTATTCATGGTACAAAAACCTTTTGTACCCTGTTGTGGATGGATGAAAGGGTAAAAGTGAAAGTAAGACAACGTCCCTCTCCTTCTCCACAGGTACCCAGCTCACCTCCCTGGAGACAAATATGTCACTCTCCTTCTTAATGTAATCAACACATTTGAACATGCATGTGTGTGTGTTCTGACTTTTATACAAAAGGTATCATACCATATATGTAATGTTTTTCTCCTGTTTTAAATTATTATTTTTTTAACCTAATAGCACATTTTAGAAATTTTGCCACTTCTGGGCATATAGAGATGTCTTAATCCTTCTAACAACCCCAAAACATTTTGTTGCATGATGTCTTAGTTGTCACAATTCCTTATTGATGGCACTTAGCTGATTTCCGGTCTTGTGTTGTTATAACCAAGGCTGCCATGAATTCCTTTGGGAATACAGTGTTTTGCCCTGCACTTAACTTATTTCACCTTATTTTACACACAGTGTGTTGATAGTCCTTAAAAATTTCTCCAAATGAAACACTGAAGCAACAATAATACTTTCACTTTTTTTTTAAAAAAAGATTTATTTTTACTGTTTGACAGAAAGGGAGAGAGAGTTGGGGAAGCCGGGATGGCTCAGTGGGTTAAGCACTCACTTGCAGCACTGGGGACCGAGGATCGAATCCCGGCCCCGGCCCGTGCGGACCCATATGCTGAACTGGGAGCTCCCCCAGTTCAGTTCTCTCTCTGTCTCTGTATCTCTCTCTCTCTCTGTCAAAAAAAAAAAATAAATAAATAAGATACACTAAAAAAAAAAAGAAAATATGAAGAAAGGGAGAGAGAGACACAGAGAGAGAGAGAGAGACAGAGACAGAGAGAAAGGGGAGAGCCCAGAGCAGTCTCCACAGCTGTACATCATCAGTTTTTGACATAGTTTCATCCCACACAAGTGAATGTGAGGCCACGTAGGGTGGGAACTGGGTTGGGGGCCTCCTGCATGGGAAGCACACCCCAGGTGAGAACTGAACTGGGGGCTTCTCATAAGGGAGCACACCCCAGTTCAGCATATGGGTCCACATGAGCCAGGGCTGAGACTTGATCCCTGGAGCCCGGGGCTGCAAAGCAAGCGCTTAACCCACTGACCCATCTGGGCATTTTAATACTTTCACTCTTTTGGTTTTCAAAACTTTTAGCTTTTCAGTTTCCCAGGAAATAAACACTTCATCAAATTATTATTATTTTTTGTTTTTGAACTTCTCTGAAAGTGTAACTTAGGTTATTTTGAAATTCTGGAAGCCCCCACTCTATCAGAGAATGAACATCTAACCAGCATCCTTGCAGGCCAATGCTTTTCAAAGTACCTGTGGAAAAGGTAATTTTTGTTTCTTTCTTTTATTATAATTATTTTTAAAACTCCTAATTCATCTTAGACTAGTGCCACTGTGTGGTTCACACAACTGTGACTCTTCACACCAGAGAGATGACATTCAAGCTGGCTGCTGCCTTGTTTAGTGAGACGAGTTGGTGATCATGTGCTGGGATGTTGTGTCAATGTGAAATTGTGATAAAGGTATTTAGGCTCTCCCTCTAAATTTCTTATAACAGACCAGTTATAATTTGTGAATGGATACTTTCTAGTACTGTTGTAGGACCTAAGATTTAATTCCTCCTGATCATGTTCTATCTTCGCTTTAGTAGAAAGACACTGTTTTGATGAAAGAACACTGAATAAAGAACAATTCTTTTTTCAATGCCTTAAGTGAATTCTTTCCTAGGCAATTCATCCCTTAAGAATTATGTTCAATGGAAAAAGTCACCTTGGCCAAATTTAGATATTCATGATGATGATTATTGAGACCCTTATATCTTCAGACAAACTCAGAATTGTGATTGGTCATAGAGCAACACATTAACTTAACTGAAGTGTATTATGGATCACTAGGGATTTCACTGACAATATAGTAATAATGAACCCTTGAATAGTCCCAGGGACTCCTTTGTGAGAGGAGAAAAACTCAAGGACTTGTCCTTCTGTTTTTAAAACCATTTTTATTGACTTTTTGAAAAACGTGAATCAAAATACGGATCTCTTTACGTATGAGTGCTAAGGCCATTGCCAGGAATTTCTCAGCGGTGTTATCCAGCAAGTCCTGTTTTTCTCTAACAAATGAAAAGTATGTGAAGGACTCAAAGAGCTGACTGTGCAGAATGCTGACCGCTTGGTAAACTGGAATCTAAAGTTGAGGAGGAAAAAAAGCAACATTTTCTAGAGCTGAAACACCACCAAGATGAAAAAGATTCTCCCCTTTCACATCCATGTAATTTGTATTAGCCTCTTTTATGTTATGAGACAAAGAGAAATGTTTACAAATAAATAAAATTCTCTATAGTTTACACAGGGAACCTGAGTGCTGGATTTTTTCATTTCTTTTCTCTCTCATTATTTTTTTGCCACTCAGAGGCCAGAGGCCAAGTTCTCACAATTTTATGACTTGTCTGTCCCCACCTCCAGCAGCGAATGGCTTTCTGCCCCTTGACTCCCCAAACAAAATTGCTCAGTGGGAGTCCTGGACACACACACACACACACACAGAAAGAGAGAGAGAGAGAGAGATGTATGTGAGAGCTGGAGTATATATATCTACAATTACTTCAAACTTCTAAATATATTCTCTTTCCAACAGGCATTGCTTTAAAGGTAATGTTTTTTGGAAAAGAATTTAAAAACATTGGCTAAAATCCAGCACGAGAAAACTAAGGAAGATGGGGGTTGTCCTGTGCATCTCTTCCACCTGGCTGCTCCTGAGTTACACATCCTTTTATCATAAACCTGTGATCTGCTAAGTCTAATGTTTCTGAGTTCTGTGAGCTCATCTAGCAAGTGAAGTCAACCAGAGGAGGGGGTTGTTGGACTTGATTAATGACCTGGACTTGAGATTGATGTTTGAGTTGGGGGAGGGGGATCATCTTTTTTTAAAATAGGGGGACAGTGTTTTTAGGCTTAACTCTTAACTTACGGGATCTGATGCTAAGTCCAGGTAGGTTGAATTATAGGGCACCCAGCTGGTGTCAGAGTGTTGCTTGTTGGTGTGTGTGGAACCCACCTCTGCACCATGGCAGTGGGTGCAGAACACTCTTAGCCATCTACCAGAACCTTCTCTGGTCCTGCCTTTACTCATGTTCTCTTCCTCACATGCAGCGCAATGACACACACCCTCAAATCCAGCTCCGATTGCTCATCCTGCAGGAGGCCCTTTGCTCCTACTTCATCCCTCAGTGTCTTCCTGTGTGCATGTTCAGAGGTGAGACAAGGGCAGGGAGGGGAATCGAGATTACATACAGCAGCCTCAACATTGGCCAGCATTTGCTGGCAGTTCAAGGGATCACACAGTGGCCCCTCTTCCTTTATTTTTTTTCCTATCTAATTTCTCAAGGACTAGTTAAAGGAATTAGGAATGTTTGGCCCATAGAAAACATGATGTTGTCTGGGGTCATGAAAGTAATTACGTTTTTATGAGGACTGTCATGTAGAGATATTCTTGTTCTGGATATCTTTAGACCTTTAGTCCTATGTGAAACCAGGATTCAGTGGATTATGTTATCAAAAGGCAGGGGAAGCTGGGTTGGCTCAGAGAGCTAAGTGCTCACTTTGCAATCCCGGAGTCTGAGGATAGAGTCCCAGTTTTGACCCTGGCTTGTGCAGACCCATATGCTGAGCTGGGGTGTAGTCCCAGGTCGGTTCTTGCTGGGACGTGCCTCCCATGCAGGAGGCCCCCAGCTCAGCCCCCAGATCGCAGGGGTGTATCTCCCATGTGGGCGGCCCCTGGCTCAGTTCCTGCACTGTGCGGCCCCCACCCACTGGTGTGAAATGAAAACATGTCAAAAACTGATGATATACAACTATGGAGACTGCTCTGGGCCCTCCCCCTTCTCTCTCTCTGTCTCTCTGTCAAAAACAAAATAAATCTTAAACAGTAAAATAAATCTTTAAAAAATAATTATCAAAGGGCAGAAACTTTGAGTGGAGTGAAACTATTTTTGTTTTTTGATAGAGAAACTTGACATGGAAAAATTTTCAAAGTAATTAAAAACTGTCAGGGTAGAAAGGGCAGCCCTGAGATAGACCAGTGGCAGGAAAGGTCATCAGTAAATTTGTCTAAAATAAACTTGCTACAATGATCAAAAGAGATGACATCTGAGGGCCGACCCTTGCATAGTATCAGGTGATCCAAGGCAGCAGTGCTTCCGAGTTTGTGAGTGGTGGCCAGTTGGATCTGCCCTGTACCAGCTGTTTTGCTGTTAGGCTCATGCCTGTGGGCTGGGGAGAGCTGCAACATCTGTCTAGTGGGGTGCACCTAGGCACGCTTGTTTGAAGAACCTCTGAAGACCAAGCTGAGATCTATACCAGTGTGGGGGCAATGACCCCCACGTGGCTCAGAAGTGACCAGAGTTGATGACGTGATGCATGTGGCAGTGCTGGGCAGAATTCCTTTACAGACTTCCCGAGTATCAGTTGTGACCAATGTGGGGTCCAGAATTTCCACATGGAAGGGACGTGGGGCAGCCATCTCACTGGAAGGTAGAGTGTGTGGTCTTGTGTAGTACCTTATGTGCTATTAAGAAAATGCCTGTAGTGTCTATCAAAGCATAGGGGTATGGGTGAGGATTATGGGGCGACTCAGTATATATCATTCCACTTCCCAAGGTTTCTAATACTGGCACAGTAGTTTCCTGGCTGGCAGGAATAATCAGAAGTTGCCCTTTGGTTATCACCAGTGGCAACGACAACTGGTCAGGTAGCAGATATATAATAGTCTTGCTTTCAGAGGTACCATCTCAGTACAGTAAAGTAAGCTGCTGTAACAAATTAGACTCCAAATTCTGTAATTGCTGAAATACTATAAAAGCTTATTTCTTGTTCACATAGCAGTCTAAAGTGACCACACCTGATCAGTGGGTCTCTCTCTTTCCTGCAATGATTCAGAAATTAAAGTGTGTTGCAAATTCTAGATCCCTGGGGACATTTATATTTAGGTAGAAGAAGGGGAAAGATAGAACAAAGGAGGAATACTACTTCATAAAGCCTGACCCTGAAGTGGTACACATTATTTCTACTCATATTCTTTTTTTTTAATTATTAAATTTATTGGAGTGACATTGGTTGATAACAATTCCGTTGTTTCCAGGTGTACAATTCTACATTACATTGTCTATGTTCATTACATTATGTGTGCTCACCAGCCAGAATCAGTTCTTTCCATCACCATATATTTGATGCCCCATCTCTACTCCTCCCCTACCCTCAGCTCTCCCACCCTATTTCTACTCATATTCCACTGGTGAACACAGGTCTTATGTCCACCTAGCTGCAAGGGAGCCTGAGCAATGGAGTCTAGTCTGTGTCTGTTACAGTCGTGTTAATAAGGAAGGAGAGCATGTGTTTGGGCATATGTCTAACAGTGTTTGCCACAGATGCCCTTGGATTCTGGTTCCAGAAGGGAGAAGAAACACAAGGATAGGTCTTTGAGGTGGGAGTAAGTCCCAGTGGTCTTCTTGCCTGGATCAGAGGATGGGGTTTCCAGGGACAGGACCTGAACTTTTGATCCACCTGGGCTTGTGGGATTTCCAGTGTTGTCATTCCTGAGAGGTTGGAGCACAGTGTGCATAGTCCAAACTCTGAAGCTGGGCAATACAGTTACCCAAGGAACACTTTGTGAATAATTAACACTCCCAGAAATGGGCTGTGCATTGTTTTGGCAGGTGTGGGGTTTGTTATAGCTAGAGATCTAAAATATACAGATGTAGCCAGGATCAGACTGGTTGGACATTAAGACTTCTAAGGTTCTCTGAGCACTAGCTCTCTGATCCTGTAAATATATATATATATATATGATATAATTTCTGCTTACCATTATACTGATTTGCACTGTTTATTTTTGTTGCAGTTCCAAGTAGCAGAAAGGACAGTTGCTTGGGAACTACAATGGGTATCAAGATACCCTTGTTCTAGTCTAAACTCATGGCCCCAGGCAAGTCATTTACCTTTCTGTGCTTAAATGTCCTCACCTAAAAAGGAAGGGCGGCTATGTTAGAAGAACTCAGTAAAATAATGCTCCCCAAAGATGTTCAAAATATGAATCCCTGACCTGTGAATATGTTACTGTATGTGACAAAAGGGACTTGGCAGATGTGATTCATTTAGGAAGCCTGAGAGCTGGAGCTGATCCTCAATTATGTGGGTAGGCTCAATGTAGTCACAAGGGGCCTTACAGGAGGGAGGCAAGAGGTTCAGAAGCATAAGTGGGAGGTGTGAGGACGGAAGCAGAGGTTGAAGTGAGGTCTTTTGAAGTTGGAAAAAGGGACTTCGAGCCAAGGAGTACAGGTGGCCTCTTGGAGCTGGAAATGGCAAGGAAATGGCTTCTCCTTGGAGCCTCCAGAAGGCAGCTGTGCCAACACCTTGACTTTAGCCCAAAGAACCGTTTCAGACTCAGACCTCCACAACAGCAAGATGATAAATCTGCATTGTTTGAAGCCATGAAGTCTGTGATACTTTATTATAGTAGCAATAGGAAACTAGCATAAACTCTAAGATTTCTACTAGAACTAAAAAGAGTATTATGATTCTTCATTTCACGTATGTTATTTCATGTCTTTGAGTGAGATAAAAACTTTGAAGGCAAGGACTACTTCTAAGAGTTAATCCTTCATAATTCTAGCACATAATTAAAGGAGCTAAATAATTATTGTTGATTTGTTCAGCTTCATTGAAGTATAATTGACCAATAAAATTAGAAGATATTTGAAGTGTACAAAGTGATGCTTTGATGTACATACACATTATGAAAGGTTTTCCCTCACTTGGTTAATTAACATGTCCATTACCTCACATATGTACTTGTTGTTGTTGTTGTGGTGGTGGTGGTGGGAACCTTTTAAGTTCTACTTTTGTAGCACATTTCAATTATACAATACAGTGTTATCAACTATACATCTAGATTGTCATACCTTATACATCTTACAGATGCAAGTTTGTACACTTTTACCAACTATCCCCATTTCCCCCAACCCCCAGCTCCCTGTTTCTATGAGCTGAACTTTTAAAAATTGTTATTTAAAACATATCTGGGGAAAGCAGAGAAGCCATGGGGACCATCAAGATGTGCAAGACCTCTCTGTCTCTCTCAATAACTGTAATAGTAAGTACATTTTCCTGAGTTCTAGCAAATTATCCAAACCGAGTGAGAGGGAATGGTAGGAGCTCTTGACTTTGAAACCATGTCAGACAGAAGTACAGGAAATCTGGGGGTCTGATTCTTGCGAATGGTTTCTGAAATGAGGGCAGTTTTGTGGGACCGAGCCCTTCACTTGTGGACCAATGCTGATTCCAGGTGGTGTCAGAACTGAATTGGATTGAATCGTAGGACTCAGTTGGTATTGGAGAATTGAATTGATTGATGTGAGGAAAAACACAACAGCCTCTATCCTTAGATGTCATCTTCATCCTGAACTCTACTTCTGATGCCTGAAACTCTCACCCAAGTCCGGGTTCTGATAACTTGCCCAGCTGCCAGCCTCTGTACGCCTGGGCTTCTGCTTTGCTCTTGCCAAGCCTGCTAGAACATGAGGTCTTGGCGTTGCTCATCAGCCCAATGGCTGGGTCCCTGTTGCCTGATGACAGGGATCCCTGAGCCTGTCTTCTGGTTGGTCTCCAAGCACTGTCCACTGTCCAGTTTTGTACTATGGCCCTGTCCTCCGTTTGTATCATTAGGACATGTTTTCCATCCGTTAGAACTACTTGATGCTGCCTGCTTGAGCACATCTCTGCTGCTCTATGTAGATAGCACAATCAGCTTTCCTGAGAGGAATTCCAGCGTGTGGGGTGGGCAAGATAGTTCCTGGTTAGTTCTGGACACTCACTCTGTGTCCAGAAGCATCACAGCCAATATGGCCAGGCCCCGTGATTCTGAGAAACAAAGTCAGCTGTAAACTTGGCCATTCCTGGACCTAATTAATTAAGCAGGTTAGTGCCAGGGCACATGTTTTAGCTTTGAGGGTAATAGCTCTATCATTGTAAGCCCAAGATATAGACAGAAAGGGACAGGAAGGCAGAGGAAATATAAAGAGACTAAGAAAGGAGGAAGGGATGGAGCAACTGTGCACCTTGAAGGGAGGACCACAGCCATGACTCCTGGTGCCTTTCACAAGACCTATTTTCCTAGCTACTCAGCTGACCAGGCTGGTGTCATTGGAACAGGAGCACCGCACGCTCAACTACAGGCAAAGTGCTGCTCTCTAAAAGCAGGAACAGAGTTGTGTATGGAATCCAGTGGCCCTTTCAGCAAACGGAGTGGGGGGAACCTGGAGCCCCGTGTTTGCTTCTCAGCTCTGCTTCTTTCTGAGTAACTTTGGGTGAGCTACCTGATCTTTCAAAGCCTCTGTTTTCTCATTGCTAACATGGAGATAACAACAGCAATTTCATCTATCTATCTATCTATCTATCTATCTATCTATCTATCTATCATCTATTTATTTATTTATTATTGTTAAATTTATTGGGGTGACATTAGTTGGTAAAAATTACATATGTTCCTGGTGTACAATTCTATATTACATCATCTATGTTTGCATTATGTGCTCACCACCCAGAATCAGTTCTCTTTCCATCACCATATATTTGATGCCCCTTCTCTTCTCACCTCTGCCCCTTCCATCCACCTCCTCCCTTACCATCAGGTAACCACTAAACTATTGTCTGTGTCCATGAGTTTTGTTGTGTCCATTGAGTCTTTGTTACTTTCAGTTTTATATTCCATCTATAAGTGAGGTCACATGTTTCCTGATTCTTTCAGTCTGACTTATTTCGTTTAATAAGACGGGTTCAAGTTTCCTCCATGAACAACACCAATTTCTAATGAGATGCATGCAAGACAACCATGGTGTGCTTGGCGTAAAGCAGGTGACTCCATGTTCGTTCTTCCTTGTCACAATTCCCTGCCACAGCACCAGGGCAGAACAGTCTTGGTGGCTTTGCAGGACCATTTGCTGCTTTTCCTGGAAGTTGTCTTAAAGCAGTAGATTTCTGCCAGATGCCCAGTGTTGGGTGTCCCAAAGTCAGCCTGTGTGCAGCTGCTGCAAAGCTCTCAATTGCCTAAACGCCTCTCAAAGGAAACAGTTGACTACAAACATGCTCATCAGTGGGAGATGGCATACTTAGGTTTTCATAGGTATTCACCATCTGGGTGCTTAGTCACTGGAACTGCTGGAAACATGGAGAAGCACACACCCCCCATCATTTGCACCCCCGCCCTCCTAAACCTAAGGAATCATCCTGGAATTGAAGTGAGTCTTTCCACGAGGAATAAGTATTGCAAGGGTGGCAGGTCACACAGTAGTCTTTTTTATTCATGCGCACATGTGCTCATAAATATCTAACAAATATTTATTGGGCTTCTGCTACATGCCAATCACTGTGCTAGGTGTGAGAGATGCAATGGTGAGCAAGATACAGAAGAAATCAGAGAGCAGAAATAGTCTCAGCATTTTAAAATCTAGAATCAGGGCAAAAGCTTTCTGATCCAGCATGAAAACAGATAATTACTCGTGAATTGGGCACATTTTATTTTGCTGTTTACTAACACGGGATACCTTTTTCAAAATTTGTTTTTCCACCCCACAACATATGATCAAAGACAATTAGTAAACTTGAATTTGAGGCATATGAGCAACTGTGAATTGACAAGAGCTTGTATCATTCTGGTTTGGAAGGATCTGCAATGCAAATGCACAGGCCAGCCTCAGGAGAACACAGCAAGGGTGCTGAGCCATTCCAGCGGGCTTCAGCGGGCTCCAGCTGGACTATGCTTTGAACTTTTTACCTTTTGAGTGTAAAAGGGAGAAAAGTAATGTCATTGCTGTCAAGGAGGGAGCCCTGTCTAATGGCTAAAACACAGACATGGGACTTAGCTCTTGTAAGTCCTTGTGCCAATATCCCAATGTGGAGCTTCAGCCAACCTCACACTGCCTCTGCTACCTCTTCCATAAAAGCAGAGAGCCAACCAGAGACTGAAGAGTCAGAAAAATGCTTTCCAATCCTGGCTCCAGCATGTAACGTTGAGACATTTCCTTGTCTTACAAGTTAGGGTTCCTCTACTAGAGTTTGTGGCCCTTGAAATCAGAAACAAGGCTTATCACTTCAGCCTCTTATAGAACAAGCCCCCAAATTGTGCTTGCTGAACAAATAAACGAACCCCAACACTGAAGTTGCACTTCCTCTATTTCAAATGCCTGGGGCCCAGGGATCAATTCTTCTACAGACAGCCAAGGTCTTCAAAGGTACCGTCTGTGTTCCTTATGAGGATGGGTGTGTCGGCAAGGTTTGATGTTTCCTTGGGAGAGGGCACACAGTCAGTTCTCTTTGATTTAATGTGGATCCTCTTCCTCTCTCAAAGGCTATTTTACAACATTGCTTCCTTCATCTTGTGGACCCCACTGCACACCAGGTGAGCATGTCTAAGTATGTCTTAGCAGCCAAAGCACTGACCCAGATTTGAAACTTGCTTTGCCACTGACCATCTGTACAATTTTGGATGAGTTACTGTATTTCTTAGAATCTCAGGGTTTCTTTTTTCTTTCTTTCTTTCTTTTTTTTTAAATCTGCTTCATAAAGAGAATATTTCTGTTTATCTTAGCTCTCTCACGGCAGGGTAGTTGTGAGAATCACATGAGATGACTTTTTTCTTAAACTGTTGGAAAACCCAGAAGTGGTATAGGAACCAAAGGTGGAATTCTAACTGTCACTTACAAGCATCAGGAACTTGGAGCCTCTTTCCAGTGAAACGCATAAGGAAATACAAAGAAGCATAGAATTACAAATACTGAAAGTTGTGACTGAATTCCACACTCTGTCTAGAGACTGCTTTCCTGCTCTTTGATGTTTTGTTGAGTTAGTATTTGATCCTGGGTGGCATAGAAGTCTCTGAAATTGCAGGTCTAAAGTGAATATATGCCATTTTATATTCATTCATTTGTTTTTCCATCCAGAAAGTAATTATTGACCATCAATTGTATACAAAGATGAATATGACATGGATCTATTTTTGTGATTCTTCAAAATGGTAAGAGAAATAGTGTTCATATCTTAAAATTTGCGATACCAAGTAGGAAATGCTAAGCATTACTCTTGTAGGAGAGATATAGATACAGGGCTGTGGTTGCATTGAGGAGGAAGAGAGAACTTAGCACCTATGGGCCAGAAGTCTTATTATAAAAAATGGTTTCTAACTGAACATTGACGAACAAGGAGGATTTGAACTTACAGAATAGGGTGGATGGGTGGGTGGGTGGGGCATCTAGGAGAGGAATAGCCTGAGTAAAGACAGACACATTCTCAATAGCAGGCTCCTTTTGTCATTTTGAAGTGCCCTTGACTCTAGCATGGGTTATGCTCCTGGTTTAAAGGTTGTTTTGTTTTCATCTTGCTGTGTTTAATTTTTTCCTTTGATCATGCTTGTTTCTAAAAGTAATCAGTTGTCTCACTATGTAGTAGATTTGAGCGTGAGAGACTCATGGCCCCTACTAGAATAACCGGCTCCATTTATACAAGAAGTCCATTAGAAATTCTTCTTCTGGAATGTGAAATTCACTTTAAAGCCCTTTTTTGTTGACCAAGCCTTGGGAGGTGCCAGGTCCAATCATCACTTCTCACTTACTAGGTCTCCTATGCCTTTCTGTAGGATCAAAAGAAAGAATAGTTCCATCCTACAAGTGAAAGTGAGATTCGTTGTCTATGGGTAGCTGATGTGGAGCAGAAATTAAATTAAGGAGGTTAAAAAACTGTCAGTCCAAGGTGTAGGAAGATTCTTTCATGTGTCTGAGATATTGAAGCAAGGTAGGGAAGAAAGCATAGGCCACCGTAGCTTTCCAGATGACCAAACTTTGCTTTAGTATGGATGTTCGAGAAGCTATTGTATCATGTACTTGAGTCATTGTTCTGGAACCCGGGATCAACCCCCTGAATTAGGATGTACTGTACAACTCTCTCCTCCAACAACACTGAAGCATCAACATAAACAGACATTCCCTGATTCTTACCTGGATTGTTGATCTATGAAGTTGGCCTACCTGAGAACATAAGAGAAAAATTTTTAGATTTTTGAATTTTAGGGGCTGATAAATGAAAAAAAAATTAGGTTCAACATAGAGTTGTTAAATTTTTATTTTGCTAAATTAAGAATATAAGACTCAAAGGACCTTGACAACTACAAAATAATTGTTATAATTTAAAAAAGAAATTTGTACACCAGTTCTTGGAAAGGGCATACTTTTAGAATAAAGGATGGTCCTTCTTAAGAAAGCACAGTTGGTAATCTTCCACTGATGCTTTCACTTGAAAGAGTTTTAAATTGCCTCACGGTGAGCCCAGGTCATGGGATTAGCCTTTGGGAACCCTGTGTTTGTATTAGAAAACTGACTTCATTACTCGATCTGGGAAAGATCCTTCATGAAGGGAGGAACTTCATGGGAGCATGGATGGTTTTTAGTACAGTCACAGTCATTCCTACGAGGTATATTTTGTACTGATATCATATTTCCTGGCATTTGATGAAATAGTGGTGTAGTGAAATAGACTTCTAGTCTGACTCATTTGTGGGAAGGGAAATTTAATTCTCTGTGAACTCTTGTTTGTATTAGTGTTAAATCATTTGCCTGCTGTTTAATGATTTATATACATAGTGCAAAGAAGTCCCAGAATTGCCTTCCTGATTGTTCCACCTTTCCACCCCTCCCTCATTCCATTCCAGGTTAGAGAAATAATTTAGACTTATGCCTAGGGAATCCACCCAAGACACTACTCTTCAGCTTACTCATTCCTTATATATATTTTTACACTCTATTGATATTGGGCTTTTAGATGAGGACAAAGACTTCTTGAGGATTCTTAGATACATACTATGTGGCATTATGTGCTATTAACATGCTGAACTGCTTTACCTTCTTAATTCAGCAATTAATCTCCTCCCAAACTTGATGCACCCCTTTTAGATAGTAAATTGTGATCCTTTGATTTATTTTTCTCGTGTTCATATGCTTAATGTGGATGGGCCTTTGGTGCTCATTACAAAAACTTTTATTTGAAGGGCTTCTCTCTATGTTGTGCTGATGGGAGCTCATATATTATGCTTCTCCATACTGGCCATCTATAATTTAGCATAGTGCTCCCATCCATGTAATGTTTCAGCATTTGCAGTGCTTATGAGTAATTGACAGTATACAATGGTAACAATAAATCAGGCAGCCGAGGCCTAGGCCTTTACGGTCGGTTTCACTGCCTACCAGAAAAGAAGGCTGAAAATTGGTGACTGTCATTAACTGGGAGCTTGTCAGACTACAAAGTCAGAGAATGCACCCTTGTTATTATTAACACATTTTTGAGTGGCTATTTAAAATAGATATACCTGGTTGGAGTCATGAAAAAAAAAAAAGGTTCCCTGTTATTTTTTAAAAAATTACGGCAGTTCCTTTCAAAGGAATGACTTATTTTGATAAAGCAAGTGAACTTGAGTTGTATATGGTAGGAGAAATGATGTAGGAGGCCTCAGGTTACATGAGGTGGCATTGAAATTAAGATTTATTTTCTTGAAAAGCACATCTGGAACAGGATGTTTCAGAATACAATGCCTGGCAGGGTATGTCATGAAGCACAATAACAATGTTTCTGTGAAGGTTATTCTGCCAGGGGACGGTGCTGGGATTGTATGTTTTTGTGTGATAGACTTAACTCATATTTCCATTGTTGATCATGAGTATTCCACATTAACTCAAAGTTGGGCTTTGTATCTTCATAACAACAGTTCTTCCTGATGTTGAGAGAGAGATGCAGGGGTCAAAAGTTTGCAGGAGAAAATTGATGGCAGAGTCTCTGAGGAAAAGTACCCTTGGGTGCCTGAAAACTACACTGCTGGGCCATATAAACCCTTTGAATCTGGGCTAGTTGAGGTTAAAATGCCTGAGCTCTAGAGGCAGGTCAATTGCTGGATTTTATTTCCTGGCCCTGCCATTTACGTACCAGTCATGTGACCTTGAGTAACTTACTTCACCTCTCAGAATCTCAGTTTCTTTGTCTCTAAAATGAGAAGGACTGGGAAAGCCGGGATGGCTCAGTGAGTTAAGTGCTCACTTTGCAGCACTGGGAACCGAGGATCGAATCCCAGCCCCAGCCCATGAGGACCCATATGCTGAACTGGGGACTGCCCCCAGTTCAGTTCTCTCTCTGTCTCTGTCTATGTATCTCTCTCTCTCCATCAAAAATAAAATAAATAAATAAATAAAAATAAAATGAGAAGGACTGATTCTGGGTGGTAAGCATGTAATGCGATGTATAGACAATGTAATGTAGAATTGTACACCTGGAAATAATGTAATTGATATCAATTAATGTCACCCCAATAAATTTAACAACAACAAAATACTAAACAAACTAAAATTGCAATATTAAAAAAAAATAATAAAATGAGGAGGAAATTTCTGCCTCATAAGAATTTTCTGAAGCACAAAATATCTGGAGAAGTGCTCAATAATTTTAGTGTTTCCCCCCTCGTATTTCTGGAGAAGTGGAGCCATCAGGCAGCATCTAATTCTATAGATCCAGAAATCTCTTAACATCCTTGACGAGCAGTGTGATGGTCACAGGTTAAAGACAGAACCCTGTACTATGCTCCAAGAAAGAATGCTGACCTTGTTTAATTAGGGCTGTGGTTGACAAGGCTCTCTTATGAATTTTAATCTGTGACAAAATAGTTTATACCTGTGAGTAAAAATAAAATAAATTCTAAAAGTACATTTGACTTAAAAAAAATACATATTCTCTTTTTTATTTTATTTTATTTTTTATTGTTTTTGACAGAGAGAGAGAGGGAGAGAGAGAGAGAGATACAGAGACAGAGAGAGAACTGAACTGGGGGCAGTCCCCAGTTCAGCATATGGGTCCGCACGGGCAGGGGCCGGGATTCGATCCTCGGGCCCCGGCGCTGCAAAGTGAGCACTCAACCCACTGAGCCATCCCGGCTTCCCCGCATTTGACTTTTTATTTTTTACTTTTCTGGGGAGAGCTTTTTAGTGTTGATATAGAAAATTAAGTTATGAAATCCTACTTAAGCTAGTAATGCCTGTCTTTAGCAATAAAAGAAAGAAATATGCAGTAATGGATTTGTTTCAGGATATGAGTTATAATGTGTGTATGAATATAAACATACACCCAGACTCACAGAATGTGTATGTATACATATAATCTAATTAAGAAGAATCCCTGAGTTCCTTCTTGTGGGGCCACGTGGTTTGATCACAATTGTGAAAACATTGAGTTGTGGATGGTTTTTTATTTTAGCCACAGAAAAGACAAGGGACAGAGAGAGTGATCCAGATAAGGGTCAGAATGTGGTTCTTTAAAGACTAGTCTCTCATAATGTATTGAGTCTCATGTTCATTAACGTGGGACTCCCACAAACTGAATTTGTAGCTTCATTTCTCTCTCAGGTTGAACCTATAAGATACAGGTTAGTCGTGCCAAACATCTACCTCTTCACTGAAATAGAAGAAGACTGTTAAAAAGAGGTCTATATGGCCTGTCTCTGGACTCATGAAGGGCCTTCTGGACTACTACTCCTAAAAACAAAATCTGTGATGAGCTGGGGTTCCAGAGAACTCTGCCAGATTCCTTTGGGCACCAACAAAAACATTGGGATCCCTCTGTTAACAAATCTCATTCTAAAGAAAGTCAGGAAAAGGAAGCCCTTAGGACCAAAGCAGTTGTGGGCACTAATAAAAAGCCAAGAGAAGAGAAAATCAATCATCCCCTGTGTATGTGGCTTTGAACACTATTCTCTATAGTCAGGAATCAGGTGGCTTTGTCAAGTGTGTGACTGTGCATATGTGTGTGAATTCACACACTAATGCTGTAGAAGGTGGTTGGGACAGAGCAGAGACAGTGGCAGAGACACTGATGAAATTTGTACCGAACTGGGTGTGTCTAAAAGAGTCCTGTTAAGGAGAGGTGCCCTTGGAGTGGGAGGTGGTGATTTTGCTTTGAAGATGTGAAGGGGCTGAGGTTGGGAAGGAGTAACAGTTCTGAAGCCTTCAAGTGACTATGGAACATTAATAGCCCAATAGCAAGTGTTGGGGGTTAAATAGTGCCCCCTCAAAAGATATGCTCAAGTACTAACCCCTAGTATGCGAATATGATCTTATTTGAAAATCAGGTCTTTCTAGATGGCATCATATTAAGGATTATCCGGCATTAGTGTGGGCTTTAATTCAGTGGCTAGTGTCCTTGTGAAAACAGGGAAGAGGACCATAGGATGACAAAGACAGAGATGGGAAGAATGCAGCTGCAAGCTAAGAAGAATCAAGGATTGTCAAAGCCACAGAAGCTAGGCAGAGGCCTGGAGGATTCTTTCCTAGAAGATTCAGGGAGAGTGTGGCTTTGCCTCCACCTTGGTTTCAGACTTCTGGCCTCTAGCACTGTGAGAGAATAAACTTCTATGGCTATAAGCCACTCAATTTGTGGTTTTGGCATGGCAGCCCCAGAACACTAGGACAGTAAGCAAAGGGCCAATGCACCTCAGGGCATTGGGGGAAGGTGAGCAGAACGTGGACCACAGATGGGCGGTGAAGACTCAGGTGCTGGGAGGTGAGACAGCCTGTTGATGTGGCACCAAGTACACAATGGGAAAAGGGGACTGATTGGTTCTCTCTGAGTTCTGATTCAGTGGGACTAGGGGAGGGCTTTTTGGCTGTTTGCAGGAGCAGTTAGTACACAGATATTCAAGTAGGGCCAGATTTCTCAATCCCTGGCCTCTATCACTCTGTGACAGATTGCATTTTCCAAAGGTGGCCACAACAATTGCTCTGGTTACATTTTTTTCTTTGGCACCTTGCTCCTCCCCCATCAGGCAGTGAAATCGAATTCTCCTTCCCTTTATTCTGCACAAGCTTCGAATTCCCTGTAACGAATAGAGTGCGGGGAAGGGGCGTCAACGTGACTTTAGGGTTCGGGAATGGAAAGCAATGCTGCTTATGTCTTGTGCACTGGAACAGACTTGTTCTGGTGCCTGGAACCATTGGAGAAGCAGTCCAACTGCCCTGTAGCTGCCATGTTATGAGGAAGCTCAAATTAGCTCATGTGGTGGGTTCACATGGAGACGCCCCAAGACTACAGAGAGAGAGAGAGAGAGACAGAGAGAAAGAGAGAGATAAAGAGACAGAGAGATAGATGCTGGGCCATTTTCTGACTGCTTCCAGTCTCTTTCTCTACAATCTACACTGTTTTAGCTCAAGCTACCATCCGATCTTGAGCTGAAGTCACTTAGTGAGTTCTTCCTGAATTCCTAAAAGTACAAACTGTGAGCAATAATAACACCATTTTTATTTTAAGCCACAAAGTTACAGGGTGACTTATTATGCAACCATAGTAACTGGATCTCTTCAAAACTTTGACCAAGAGCCACTATCCCTGTGAGACCTTCTCTGACTCTTGAGGCTGTGACTCCCTTGCTTGAAACTCCCCTCTTCCACACAGCCATGAGCTAATTCATTTCTCAGCACTACCCTCAACACAGAGCTGGTGCCAGCCTCCACTTCCTCTAGTTTCTCTGGGAAACCTCATATTTTTCATCTCTTCATCATTCAGTGTGTCCCATCTTCTACTCCTGAGCCGACAAACCACGCTCATCCAGCTCTCCAAGTAACAAAAGGACTTCCATGGGCCAGATCTCATGTTCCTTCAGGGGCAGGGTCTGGGCTCTGGTGATGGTGATGAGGTTTTTATTATAACTGGAAACATTCCTTTAGTTAATCATGAACTCTTAAATGATAAACACATCTGTCTCACTCACTGAAGGCTGTGTCTTATTCATCTTTGAACTCCCAAGTTAATTCCCTGCTTGACAGAGAAAAGGCTCTTGATGGATGGGTGGATGGCTGAATGGATGGATAAGTAGATGGATGGGTGGATGGGTAAATAGATAAATGGAAAATAAGTAGTGGAATATGTAAAATTACGGTATGTCATATTGGCTTCCATGTTCCATTTCTGTACCCATGGAAGGCATGGCTAATGGATCTTTCTGGGGATTGAAGAGGATGCCTTAGATGGTTTTTGAACTACTCATAGAAACTAGCAATCAATTATTTATATTTTATACTCAAAAGGACTAAAAGAATAAAATTATTTTTGCCACTTCAACTTATTAAAAATATTGTTAAAATAGAAGTTAAAATTCTGTGTACAACTGCTTCCTGACTTCTAAAATTTAAGCAAACTTCATTGAACCCATGCACATGTTTTGTGCATTCCATGTACACAGATTTCACATTAAGAAAAAAAATATCCCAATGCCTTTTGGCCCTTGCAGTTGACTGAATTGTGGTGGAGATTTTAAGTAAAGAATCCATTGCAGAAGAGGAGCAAATAATAAAACAAAGTGTGGTATTCTGGAAGGATGTGGTCAATCAATGCTGGCATTGTTTATAACCAATCACTTACCAGGATGACAGCAGCAACGGAGAAAGGAAGTTACCACCTGCCCACATAATTGCGCCAATTGCTAGAATTGGTTAATAGGCCATAAAAAAATCAATCCAAGAGAAGCAGAAAGAGATACACACGAGAGTAGACCTTTGTGGCTATTGGTCTTCATTGCAGCTACATTTGAGCACCTTACTCGTTGACAGCAGGATGACATTTCTGATAAATTATCCTGTCAGTCTCTGCTTTCGTGGCTTTTTTTTTTATAGGAATGAGTTTTTCCTTTTTCCTGTTTTCTGTACCATGCCTGGGAGGGGAACAAAGGGACCCTTTGCTGTACATGGACCAGTTCCAGGGAGGGTGTCAAATTCCTTATGTAACTTGTCTCATTTAATTGCAAGTACCCACAATGAGGTAATTATGATCCTTACCTCCACTCTACAGGGAAGAGACTGAGGTTCAGAGGAGTAAAGTCATTTGCTGCACAACTGCAAAGGGGATTCAAACTCAGGCCTGTCTATATGACACAAAAGTCTTTTTCTTTTTTCTATGAAACAAGTCCCTGATTCCACATCCAAAAGGTTTGGAGCCCGAAGTGTTTTGAAAGTCGGTAGGGTGCAGAATGAGGTTATGATGCATAGCCCATACATTACTTAATACTCCCAGAGTGGTTTGGAGCAGCACCCTATAATCAAACCCATTAATAATTTAGCAGTGAAACATATCAACAGTAAAACTAAAAAGGATAAATAAAAAATAGCCTTATTTCTTGTTTGCCATATGATTTTGTACCTATCGTATGAAATTTTTGATTTTCAGAGCATTTGGACTTCATGCTTTTGTTTAAGAAATTGTGGACTTGTATCATACCGTCCCTCAGGAGAGAGTTTCTATACGTTTATTCTTTTCCTCAGGAAACTCTGAAATGGAACAAGCTAGAGTTAAAAAACAAAAACAAAAGCCTGGTGCTGTTGGTCATTGGGCAAATTTTATATCCATTTGGGATTTAAAAAATGGAAATGGCTTTAAGGACAAATTGGTAGCAGAATCCTAATAGTCCTTCATGGCCTTCTGAATACAGAGAAATGGGACCAAGGCTTTCCCTATGGTCTTCATAAACTAATCTCATCCAGGGCCCATTGAGCTGTAATTCTAAACCGCAATCCATGCAGAACAGCCATTTGGACCTCTCAGGAAACTGAGACTCTGCTTCTCTTTTCAGCCTCCCTGCCCACTTGATGGGCATTTCAGAGCTACTGGTATTTGTCCCAGCTAATTGGATTGACCCTTTGAAGAGAAGGTTAGTTCAGATAAAATGAAATTTCTAAGTACAGAGCCAGACTATCATCCTGGAACATTGGTAGTGTACTTGGAGGATGGGTTTTCAGCCATATTCTATCATTTCATGGTTCTCTATTATGCGAGATACACTTACTCACACCTCCTTGTAACAGTCCCCAAGTCCCCCAGGAGCACCATCTCCTTTGTTGTTGTCATTTGACCACCTTCATGCCACCCTACAGTCATGGACAGTTGGATCAAGATGGATCAATGTCATTTTTCTTTCTTGGAATAAAGCAGGTGGTTAAGGACTTTGAATTCATAGGTTCACATCTGGTTAACAAGAGTCTTGGCCTCAGGACCCTGCCCTTGCATTCCTCTCACCCTAGCATGCTGCAAAGGAACAGGAACTAAGATGCTCATCCTTACAGAAGATATTTTAATGGAATAGACTCTGGAAACAAGTGGAGAGAGAGAGAGAGAGCATGAGAGAGAGAGAGAGAGAGAGAGAGAGAGAGAGAGAGAGAGAGAGAGAG
>PVKE010006347.1:0-54765 GCA_004027555.1 Craseonycteris thonglongyai | reverse complement strand
GAAGATTTCATCTCGCTTCCTTCTGGTACCCCTATTATTCTAATATTGTTCTTCCTGATGGAGTCAGAAAGTTCTTATAGGGCTCTTTCATTTCTCTTGATTTTCCTTTCCCTTTCTTCTTCCCTCTGTGACATTTCCATGTTTGTATCTTCAATTTCACTCAACCTTTCCTCTAGCTGGTCAGCCCTGTTTCCTATGCGGGTCAGTTCTTTTTTCGGCTCTCCCATGATGCCTTTCATTTCAAGGAGTTCCTTTTGGTTCTGCTCTAGCTTCTCAATTTTGTTGGTAAAGTACTCATTTTGCTCAGAAAATTTCTTGTGGAGGTCATTTAACTGTGTCTGGGTACTTTGCCAGCATTGAGTGAGCTCTCTGAGTGTCTTGATTAATGCAGCCCTGAATTCTGTTTCACTTAGATTTGATTCCAAGTGTGCAAGGTCCTTTACTAAAGACTGCCCCTGATCTTCTGGAGGGGCTATGGATTCTGAGGTGTGCATTGTGTTTGATGTGGTTCTTTTTGCTTTGCGCATGAGTCTGTTTTCCCTCTGGGGGTTTGCCTATCAGATGGGCTTCTCTTTAGTTTTTCTTTTGGACTCAGTTGTGGGAGAAGGAGATTTTGGGAGAGGGTTGGGGGAAGCAGACAGCTTCTGTGTCCTGGGGCACTTCAGGTTGCTGTCTTAGCTGTTAGATAGCAGGGTAGTAAAGGTGTGGCCAGGAGTGGGGGCATGTGAGTAGGAGCTAGGGCGGGCCTGAGACACAATAGCAGATTCCTCTTTCAGCAGGGGGTTAAGTGGGGGCGGGGCGCAACAGCTCTGGTCTTTCCTCCTCCTGGCTGACCCTCCTTCAATCGTATGTGTAAGGCACACCCGCAGGGCAGCACTTGGATGGGCTGGGGCTTGGCAGAGGCCCTGGTCGGCCGCGCAGTCCCGCGCACAGGCAATGACACCGTGGAGATCCGGCAGGCAGCCCAGTTGCGCGCGCGGTCCGCAACGCCCCAGAGGCCCGGTGGGCAGGACGTCAAAAGCCCAGCTGCGTGCTCGCGAGCAGGCAGCGGTGCTGCGGCGGCCTGGCGAGCAGGGTGCCAAAAGCCCTGTAGCGCACCAGCGAGCAGGCAGCGGCACTGCGGGGCGGCCCGGTGGGCGGGGCACCAAAGCCCGGGTGCGCGCACCCAGCGATGCGCAGCGGCCCAGTGGGCGGGGCGCCGAGAGCCCAGCCGCGCACTTCCGCGCAGGCAGAGGCACTGCAGCGGCCTGGTGAGTGGGGCACCAAAAGCCCAATTGCGCGCTGGCAAGCAGGCAGCGGTGTCGCGGCGGCCCGGTGGCGGGGCACCGAAAGCCCAGTTGCGCGCTGGCAGCGGTGCCGCGGAGGCCCGGTGGGTGGGGTGCCGAAAGCCCTAGCACATGGTTTTTGTAAAGATAGAAGTGTGTCCCAGTTTACTTACACAAGTTTCAGAACCCACCATTCTACAGGGAAAGATTTTAAAGTTAAACCTGAAATCAGATTTAATGGCATGAACATGGGGTTATAACTCTTAATTAGTAGTGGCCATCATAGGATGCTTGAAACACAATGTCACATAGACAAGCTTGTCCAACCTGCCTCTTGTGGGCCGCATGCAGCCCAGGAAAACTTTGAATGTGGCCCAACACAAATTTGTAAATTTTCTTAAAACATTATGAGATTGTTTTGAGATTTTTTAAAAAACTCATCACCTATCGTTAGTGTTAGTGTGTTTTATGTGTGGCCCAAGACAATTATTTTTCCAGTGTGGCCCAAGGAAGCCAATAGGTTGGAGACCCCTGTTTTTAGATTCTTTAGACTCAGAATATTGACTAAAGGCAGATGTCACATTGTACTCACACATGGGAGTTTTTTGCAGCAGATATTCAGTTCAGAATGACACTCCAATTAGAAAAATGGATGTTGGGAAGTCGGGATGGCTCAGCGGATTAAGCACTCGCCTTGCAGCCCTGGGGTCCAAGGATCGAGGCCCAGCCCTGGCCCGTGTGGACCCATATGCTGAACTGGAGTCTGCTTCCTATGCAGGAGGTCCCCAGTTCGGTTTTTGCCCCCCTGGCTCAAGGGGGCATGCCTGTCATGCGATATGACCCCAGCCTGGTTCCTGCCCTGCTCGGCCCCAGCCTACCTATGTGGAATGAAACCATGTGGAAAACTGATGACATACAACTATGGAGACCACTCTGGGCTCTCCTCCCCCTCCCCCTCCCCCAAACCACCCCCCGCCCCCCCCAAAAAAGAAAGAAAAATGGATATAATTCTGTCTTACAAATATACTTTTTTCCATTCGAAATAATCCACAAGACTCACCAAAGGCCTTTGGGCATGGGCAGTATGTATATTTGATTGCATGAAAGGCTAGTTTCTTGGAACATAAAACTTCACATTTTTGTTTAAGTGCAACTGAAGGCTCACTTTTAGTCTCCCTAATGAGCTATAAGACCATGAAACTGTAGGACACACAATCTATAAACAATTTGGCTCATGCTGCAATCTAATCTAGGCTTAATTTCTTTCTGTTCTTGGTAGAATTCTTTTTTTACTGGACAAAAGTCCAAAAAAAAACCCCACATATAGTGGGGGTTACCATTATCTACATTTTGGTGTATCTTCTAGATTTTTCTATGTGCATATTTGTGATTAAAAAAAATAAACATCTATTACATTAAGAAAGAAGTTTTTATTTTTCTTTCAGAATCATAATGTGAACACTTCTGTGTCAGTAAATATTTTTATGTATAATTTAATGGCTGGGAAAAAATAGCGTTTTTTAGAACCAGCTGTGTGTTAAATACTTTACATTGTTTTGAATTAAATCTTCGGGATAACCCTACAAGTGTGGTATTATTATTATTATTATTATCCTAATTTTATAGCTAAGGAACTCAAAGTTTAGTTTAAGAACACACATCTAGAGAGTGAGAGAAATAGAAAGTAACTCTGCGTACTCCAACTTCAAGATTGTATGCCCAGTTTTTCCTTTGTGTTCACGTCGCACAATATAGCCAACTCTTCCCTATTCTTAGACTTCTACCTTATTTCTTTTCTTTCTTCTTTTCTTCCTTCCCTCCCTCCATTCCTTTCTTCCTTCCTTCTTTCGTTCCTTCCTTCCATAAACAACTCTGATGAGCCTCTGGGTAGCAAAATCTTGTCACATGACCTCAGAGATAAAAAGCCTGGAAATAGCAACAGTTCACTCAACAAATATCCAGGATTTGTGGTCCTCTAAATTCTGACCCTTTGCTGTCCAACAGGTTCGTGTGACAAGTTCTGGTCAGTGGGCTATGAGATCAGTAGATATGACCCATGTCACTTTGTGGACTAAGCATAGAAGACTGGCTGAGTTTTCTGTGTATTCTTTTTCCCACCAGCTGAAGGTTGAGTGTTGAGATGGTGGTAGCACAAAGCTTGAAGCTCCCATTAGCCTGGATCCCTGACTTGATCCCTGGGTTACTACACAGTTCAGCATGCCCACTTCCCACTCATTTCTTTTGAAACAGAATCTTGAATGACAAAAGAAAAATGTCTTAATGTTAGCTACTTGAGTGACAAAACAAAAATGTCTTTATGTTAAACCAATGAGCTCTTAAGCAATGTTTGTTTATCAGGAATTAATCAATATCTGGTAAATAGTAGATCCATTTACCCTTCAATTCAGCAATCCCATTCTTGAAAACTTCCCCAGTCACATTGCCAAAAAGAAAAACAGAATATACGCATAAAGATATTAACGGCAGAAAAAATGACTTCTGAATATATATATTTTTTAAGATTTATTTTATTGTTTTTGACAGAGACAGAGAGAGACAGAGAGAAAGGGGAGGGCCCAGAGCAGTCTCCATAGTTGCACATCATCACTTTTCCACATGGTTTTGTTCCACACAGGTGGGCGAGGGCCGCCCACATGGGAGGCATGCCCCCCTGCAAGCTGGGGTGAGAACTGAACTGGGGCCTCCTGTAGGGGAAGCACACCCCAGTTTAGCATATGGGTCCACATGGGCCAGGATTCAATCCTCAGTCCCCAGGGTTACAAAGCGAGCGCTTCACCTGCTGAGCCACCCCGGCTTCCCCCGAATATTTTTGAAGAAACACATTAAGACTATTGTTTTATCTTTTACATCTGCTTTTTAGGGGTTGCACTGTCCTCTACCTGAAAATTTAAAGTAATATCTATTAATTTTGGAGTTATATTCTTGGGATATTTGTCATTATTTGCTTGTCTTTTTGCTCGTTTGTGCATGCAAGCATAGATGTTCCTAATTCTGGAGGTCAAAGCCATTTGCTAATATTCATACATTGATGATCAGATGATAGCAAGGCTAGATGCATAAGAAATAAATCGTATCTGGGTTATCTGTGAGAAAAGAAGTTTTTATCATTAGGAACCTAGGAGTGCAGGATAGTTTGAAGATAAAAGGTGTCAGAGAAGGATTTGTCCAGAGTGCTTTTAAATGAATTCTCAGCTGCTTGCAAAAGGAGTGGTTTTGAGGCAAGTTCAAATGCATAAGAGGACACAGGAGAATGTGGAGGAGTGTGGGTTTGGGTTGTCAACAGAAAATAAGAATCTTTTCATTTTTTATATACAGGGTTTATAGTACTTTGATGTCCTCTTGGGATTTGGCTTCATTTGCATTTGAGAGAGTGCCATTTTGCAAGATTTCTTCTTTTCCTTTGGTAAATGTTCGGTGCAAGTGCATGTCTTGCAAACCTTGAAAGATAAAGTGCTTTTCATGTTTTCTCTCAAGGTCTTACTAAATGGAGTGACTGAGGAAACGGAAATCTATAATGACACCCACCTCCTAACACTGTGTGTGTCTGTGAACATTTGTCAGTGAACTATGCTTTCAGGAGATGTTCCCACTTCAGTGCCCACACCTCAGCCTTGTACCACGTTCAAAGGCGCCCCGTGATCACACAGGGACTAGGGAACACTGCTGGTGTGACAAGAATGCCTAATGTCCTGAGAGCAGCCAGATGTAGCAGAGGCGGCCTGACACACGGAAACACGACTCTGTGATGCACGGTGACGTGGGACATGGTGAAGAGGGAATCTCTGCCTCATGCAGTTAGTGGCTGGGGTGTGAGCACAATGCATAACGAGCCTGCAGTGCGGAGCCGAGGCCGTGCCAGCTGCTCTGTGCCCCTGCTAAGGGTCATCTGCTCCTGGGTGAAGCTGGGGGCTGAAGTGGGCGAGCCAGACGCCCAGTGCACACCGCAGGGCTGCTAGCACGCATTTGTAATCCCTGTGCGGATACACTGCACTCGCCAACGGCAGCCGTAGGAAGCGGTGTGGGGACAGGGGCGACAGGAAGAGGGCCGGCTGCAGATGGTGGCAGGAGGGGCGACCAGCAGAGAGCCGGGCAGGAGCGGTTCCGGAAGAGAAGCTGAATCATGGGGGAGACTTAGGTTCCTCGATCCCGTGCCAGTCGGTGCTTTTTCTAGTGGAGTTGGAAAGGATTCGGGGAAAGCTGTGCCTCAAGGCCTCTGCCCCATTTCCCGCCCACCTGATGATGGTAGAGGAGGAAGCCGCCAGGCCAGCTCTGGCTGACCTGTCAGTCCTGAGCTCTTCCCAGGTTTGAAGCCCCACAAATGGGAGTGTCCTCCATGGCATGGGGGAAGTAAAGGGATCGGTAACGAGTGGCCACTTTACACTTGTCGGGCGACATTCCAATGGAGGTGAAAGATTAAAGGTGAAGGCTTAAAGCGAAGGGGAGAGGTCTGAGCTGGAGGTACCTTGTGAGCTCCTTGGGATTTAGAACTGCACCTGCAGGGTGGGTCCTGAGCATAAAAGCAATAGTTTTCCAAAGGGAAAAAGTCGGAGAAAGGACGGAATATAGAGGGAGTGATTACGGGAGTCGATAGGGACAGTGGGTTTGGGAACACCCAGGGCTGCAGCTGGAGGCCAGAGAGATTCAAGGTCAGTGGAAAGGCTTTGGAATCAGAACTTCTGCTAGTTCTTACTGTCTCGGTTTCCACCTTTGTTAAATAAAGAATAATAATCCCTACTTCATAGAGTTTGGGAAAAGACATAATACGTACACGAAAAAAAATAGCATAGTGGCTTGAATATAATAGGCCCTCAGTGAGTATAAGCAATATATATTTTATTATTTATTAATAAAAAAATTTCAGTTTTCAGTTATAATTGACATACAATATTATAGTCATTTCAAGTGTATAGCACAGTGATTAGACATTTATGTAATCTACAAAGTGATCAACCTGATCATCTAGTACCCACCTGACACCACACATAGTTATTATAACATTATTGACTGTATTCTCTATGCTGTTTTACATCCCTGTGATGGTTTTGTATCTACCAATCTGTACTTCTGAATCCCTCCCCCTTTTTCACCCCTCCCCCAATGCCGCTTTCATCTGCCAACCATCAAAATATTTTCTGTATCCAGGGGTCTGTTTCAGTTTTGTTTGTTCATTTATTTTGTTCTTCAGATTCCACATATATGAGTGCTGTCTGGAAAGTATCCAGCCATGTAGTATGAAAAACAGAGACATTCGTGGCTGGCTTTTTCTGGACAGCCTTCATACTCGTAAGTGAAATAATAAAGCATTTGTCTTTCTCTGTATGACTTACTACACCCAGCATGCACTGTCTAGGTCCAATTGAATGATTGCAGATGGCAAGATTTCATTCTTTTTATGTACGTGAATTTCATCCATTGATGGACACCCATGCTACTTCTATATCTTGACTATTATAAACAATACTGCAATGAACATATGGATGCACATGTCCCTTTGAAGTAGCGTTTAGGTTTCTTCAGATAAATATCCAGAAGTGAGGTTGGTGGGTCTTCTTTGTTTCTTGTTATAGTCTTTGTTTGAAAGTCCATTCTGTCTGGTATATGTATTGCTACCCCACTTTTGTTTGTTTGTTTTCATTTTTGTGAAATATCTTTTTCTATCCCTTTTCTTTCAGTCTCAGTGTGTTTTTTCATCTAAAGTGAGTCTCTTATAGGCAGCATATATAAGGGCCTTGTTTTCTTATTTAGTTGGCCACCCTATTGTCTTTTGATTGGAGCATTTAATTCATTTACAATGAAAGTAATTGCTGGTAGATATGTAGTCATTGCCATTTTATTATCCATATTACTGATCCTTCTTTTCTCTTCTTAAGGAAGTCTTTGACATTTCTTGTAATATTGGTTTGGTGGTGCTGAACTTGTTTAACGTTTTTTGTTTTGTTTTGTTTTGTTTGTCTGGGAAGCTCTTTATCTGTCCTTTAATTCTAAACAATAGCTTTGTTGGGTAGAGTAATCCTGCTTGAATATTTCATGCCAATTCTTGCTGGCTTGCAAAGTTAAGAATTCAGCTGATAGTCTTATGGGAATTCTCTTGTAGGTAACTAGCTGCCTTGTTTTGTTACTCCACTACAGACAGTTAACACTCTAGATATTTTCTCAATTGAAATTTCTGAAGGCAGGGATGCTGGAGTGGCTCAGTGGGTGGAGCAATTGCCTTGCAGCTGTGACGTCCGAGGATCAAGTCCCAGCCCTGGTCTGTGTGGACACATGTGCTGAACTGGGTTGTGCTTCCCATGCGGGAGGCCCCCAGCCTGGTCCCCACCTTGTGCAGCCCCACATCCACCTGTGCAATGAAACTACACTTGATCTTAGCCAAAAGGCCGAGAAGTGATCCACCTGTGGAATGAAACTATGTCGAAACTAATGATGTACAGCTATGGAGACTGCTCTGGGCCCTCCCCCTTCTGTCTCTGTCAAATAAAATAAATCTTAAAAAAAATATGTTAGGGGAAAGTGGGATGGCTCAGCGAGTTAAGTACTCACTTTGCAGACCCAGAGACCAAGGATTGAATCCCAGCCCCAGCCTAGGTGGACCCACATGCTGAATTGGGGTGTGCTTCCCATGCAGAAGGCCCCAAGTTCAGTTCTTGCCCCCTGGTTTGGCCCCTGAATCGAGAGGGACGTGCCTCCCATATGAGAGGCCCCCAGCCCAGGTCCTGCCCCTGCACAGCCCCACCTACCTGTGAACAAAACCATGTCAGAAACTGAAGACGTATAACTGTGGAGACTGCTCTGGGACTCCTCCTGCTCTCTGTCTCTCTCTGTCTCTGCCATAAATAATAAAATAAATCTTTTAAAAATACATATGTTAGCTTTACTAAAAAAAAATTCCAAAGGCAATTACTGAATTGGTCTAACTCATCTTTCTTAGGTATGTTTCTTTTTTACATCAGGTTAATTTATGGGTACCTTGTCTCAGATGCCGGCTAACAATCCTATGAACCACAGCTGATAAAAACATTGCTATAAGATGTGTGTAACTTGGCTCCTTAAGACCAATTCATCTAGAGGGACGATGAGAGGAAACGTTTTTCTTAGCAAAACAGGAACCATGATTGGCAAATTTATTTAAGTACCTTGCCAGGGAACTTGCATATATTAGCTCACTTAATCCTCCCAACAAACATGGAGGAGATATTTTTATCCCCACTTTGTAGCAAAAGAAATTTAGGCTTTAACATGATTAAGCCCCAAATCATGCAGCTTGTAAGTGGCAGGAAAAGTACTCCAATAAAGATTATTAAGCTTTAAACGTTCCCAAAGGCCACAGTTTAAATAGCCCAAGTTTTTTTTTGTTTGTTTTTTTTAGGGCAAGATGTATATCCTCTAAAAGAGCAGAGACGAGGGCTTCCTATGGCCTTTGACAGCTCACTAAGAGTACATTCTACAACACTAGTTAACGTCATCACAGAACTTTCTATGTACCAGGTAGAGTTCCAAGTGTTTTAAATGAAGTAGCTCCTTGAATGTTTGTAATAACACCATGAAATAGGTGCAGTTACTACCCCCATTTTATAGATGGAAATTGATGTACAGGAAACAGAGGTTCAGATGAAGAAAGTGGCCACGTGGCAGACCTGTGACTCAAATGCAGGTTGACTAAATTTAAGCCCTATATAGTTACTAGGGGCTGTGGTGATTGAGAAGGAGCTCCCAAAGTCTGCCCCGTTTTCTATTGAGGGTGGGACAAGGGTAACATGTTTCAATGAAAAGAGGACAGTTTGGATTATACATTAGAAATAATTTCATGGCGATCAAAGTTGAGCTAAAGAGAACTACCCAAGAAGTTTGAAATTCACTTTTCTATACACATTTTCATCCACTTTTTTTCTTCCTACATCTAGAAACCTCCTGTCCACCACCAAAGGGCAGCTAATTGTCTTTCTGAAAAAGTTTTAATGGTGTTTCATAGGCCGCAGGGCCCACTTCTGGGATGATAAGAACATTCTGCTATCCGGGGCACAGGTAGTGTGAGTGGGTGTCTGGGAAAGGGCGTGGCTTACACAAGAGGGTATCAGCTGCTGGAAAGCAGAACCCATGTGAAACACCCCTCATCTCTCCATCCACCACATTCCCCATGATTTGTACTGTTCCCCCAAGGCCAGCTGTTATCAGAAATGACAGTCACTCCAGTCTTTATTGATCATTAACACAGTGCTTGGCTATCAGTATTGAAAGACAAAGACAAATGACCAGAACTCTGGAAAAGAGATTTGATTCCAGAAAACCCAGCTGATAACGGGGAAAGGCTATCCCGCGCCAGACAGGAAAAAGGGAGACTGCGCTGAGTTACTTCTCTTTCCTCTGGTGCCCAGCACTTCGTTGTGCCTTTAACGTCGCTTTTGTGCCTGGCTGGCTTAGTGCATATCTGTCACCCTCACCAGAGATACTTAAGGCCAGTGTGCATTTGCCTAGGACATGTGCCTGGACAGAGCAGGCAGTCAACACATATTCTATAAATAGAGTTTTTAGTACGGTCCCTTGAGATACAGGTGGCAAAGCGAAATATAGAGAATAGGCTGACCCATGACCACTCGAACCGTCAATGAGACACTCCAGTCTATTTGCAATCCCCTGCCGTGCACTTCCCAACCCTGACACTGGAGTCCACACCAGCATTTGCTGGGCTCTTTCTCTGTTGGGTGCTTCTTCCTGACAGCAAATTGTAAGCAATGTGGGGACAGCTTTCCCAGGTTTCCTTTCCCCACACACTTCATGGCGGAGGACATCGGGTGGTGGGGAGGTGACTTCTCCTGGCCTAAATGCCTTTTCTGTGTTTCTCATCCAGCTGAATATGAGCTGGGACCAAAAGGGGAGTAGGAACGAAAGGAAGCGAGCTGCGGTTCCCATTTTAACTGCTGCTTTCAAACCTGCCTAGGCTTACTCCACCTTCCACTTCTTTCCCACCCCCACCCCCCCCAATCTCTCCTGTCTCTAAAATGTAAGGAGGCAGGGGTCAAGGAGAAGGTGGTCATGGATGGAGTCAACCTTGGCAGCCATTAGAGGGCACCATGTTTCTAGTACAGATAGCAATAGGAGACTTTAGCTAATCTAATAACCTCATTTCACAAAAAAGATGGCTGATGTTCAGGGAGTTCCAATGACCCGCCCAAGATTATTCTCGTGGAGAGGGTGGGTGGCAGAGAAGGAGGCTGGTCCATCACCTTCTAGTCTCTGTTCAGCGCCTTGTTGCTATGGCAGGCTTGTTGAGAAAAATCAGATCAGCAGTACGTGGATCAGCTTGATCGCCATTCCAAGATGTACTGCAGAGCTTCAGACACACAGAGGTGAATTCCGCTTTCCTCGCATAAAGACAGTAGTGCTTGTGCATCTGGAGTTAAGCCTGAGGTATGTTCGCCCCATACGTAGGCATTTAATCCTCAGTACCTTCAGGCGGGGAACGCAGCAGGACTCTTTGTCCTGCACGGTAAGAACGATTTCAGCTTCTGTACACAAAGTCCATTGGTCAGTGTATTGTTCCTGAGGTGTCTGTCTCCCAGGACGACTGCTTCCATTTTATAGCTTTGCTCTCTTGAGCTCCATAATGGTGGCTGCAAGTGCTCCCCATGCCTTTGCGGACTTAGCTGCCCATTCCCAAAGCGGTGCTTGGAGAAAGGCGTCTAGTTATTATGTATTTACGTAATGGACAGCTAAGTAGTAAAATCAAATCTCAAGCCCTGGGTGGCGTCATCAAGGGCCACCTAGAGCAGTTAAGTTCGTAGACATATGGGATGAATAAAGCATGAACGAGTTGTGTTAGCTTTGACATATTATGTGGGCATTTTATTCACAGGCACTTAGGGTATTTAGCTGTAACAGAACAGAAAAAGTATTTTCACTTTTAGGCTTTCTGGGTTTTTAGAGTGAGGAAAACTTAACTACCACTTAAATACAAATACATAGAATTAATCACAAATCTATTTGGATTCATTTTGGCATTCTCGTTCATATTTTTGATTTGCTCCATATTTTCTGAGCTTCGTCAACTGTCCTTTCTTACCTTTTTTAATTGACTAAGCAGGTTATAGCTTTTGATTTTTATTTCCACCAGTTCGGAAGTTTCAATACGTTTTTATTAGTTTAGTGGTTACCCTAAAACAACAATATGTTTACTTAATTTATCTATAAATTAATTAATCCAGACCTTATTCTCCTTCGAGAAATGCAAGTGCTTTAGAACATTCTAATTTCTTTTAGTTTCCTCTCCACTTACGTTATTTATATCTGATATTCTTTATCTCTTGTTTTTGTTCCTTTTTTTTTTTAACCTCACTAGACATTATTTATATTGTTTTACACCCCTCGAAGAGGGCAGAGGTCTGAAGCCACATACCTTCCTGGGAATTTTCCATATTTTTCTGTTTTTTCTACTTTGCTTATTCCCCACGTGGCCTTAGCTGTTGTCTTCCAGGGGTGTGGGTGTCAGATCCAGTTTGCCCTTGTCCTGAGGGGTTCTAGCCCCTCTCTCTTTGATAATTGCTGTGCCCTGGCTTCTGCCCTCCCCTGCATAGCCCAGGAATCAGGCCCCCCATTTCTGCATCAGCAAATGAACTCAGGGAATGTACAGCTTTGGGGCTCCCATATTCTACTTATCTTGTTATAAGCGTTGATCCAAAAATTAATTACCCTGGAATTCTCCTCTGTCTTTTAAATTCCCCCAAACTTGTAAGCACTTTAAGATGTTGATGTTTATCTGTTATATGAACTTACATATAATTGGTTTTAGAAAAAAAGATTCATTCAAATAATTCACTGATATGGAATCTGAAACCTCAATAAATATTACATATGATTAAAAAATGAACAAGCCAATAAGAGCTGCCAAGATTTCTTTTAATAGTAACACTAATAATTTAATAATAATTGTTAATATAGTGAGCATTTACACATGCCAGACAGGGACATAAGTGTCTTATATGTATAAACATATTTAGTCCTCATAATTTAGAATAATGGCTATCATATGTTATACAGTCAATCAATATTAGTTATTTATAATTATTCTTACACTTACTACTCAGCTAAAGTTTTTTCACTTCTGCCTGCCAGTGTCATGAAGTTGCTGTCCAATGTCCTATTATCCCAGATGCCAGAGTTCTTTACTTTCGTACTTAGGTCAGTAAAATAGGTTACGTTGTTATGAAACAGATGTTTAATATGTTGCTTCCCAAATTAATTCTCATTTTTACAGGAGCCTTTGACATCTCTATGTCTAAGGTGTGATGTTGGGGTTGCTGTATATTTAAATGACACCACCTGCCACCGGCTGTGAGGAAGTCTCACCCTTTTCGACGACTCCCCAAAGAAGGAAGACTTCATATGACCTCACTTACAGGTGGAATATAAAATTGAAAGTAACAAAGAAACAAAAACTCATGGACACAGGTGATAGTTTAGGGATTACCTGAGGGTAAAGGGGGGAGGGGGTTTTGAGAGTGGCAGGGGGCTGGGGTAGTAAGGAGGGGGCATCAAATAAATATATGGTGATGGAAGGAGAGCTGATTCTGGGTGGTGAGCACATAATGCAATGCATAGACAATGTAATGTAGAATTGTACACCTGGAAACAATGTAATTGTTATCAAGCAATGTCACCCCAATAAATTTAACAAGAAAAAACAAAAAACAAAAAGAAACAAAAAACAGAGAGAAAGTAAACATTGCACAGTGCCATTAAAACAGTAGGAAAAGTAATACAAAGAGTTGCAAACTCGAAACCAGAAAAAAAAAAAAAAGAAGAAGAAGAAGGGAGACTTGTCCCTCGCCCTCAGTTTTCTCCCTTTTTCCTGTGCGGACTATGTCAAATGTATCATTGGATAGGAAGTTGATGTTCCTCATTTCCATTTCTACCATAGATCTTTGCAGGCATCTTAAAATTTAATGATAACACATACAACCAAGAACATTAAGAGAAAACACCCTTGACTTTGACTTTGTTTGTTTCAGCTAAATTTCAATACCGTTTTAACAGAGTTGGGCTGTAAATTGTTTAAGTTCTTGTGCCAATAACCAATTATCTGCAGCGAGCAAGAAACAGACAATTGTATCCAGAATGAATCATTCGAGGAGCTTCTAAATTCTCAGCAGGCAAATTGGCTCAGATAAGATGTAATACTGTTGCTTTATTAGAGATGAAGCAGCTAACAGCCTAAGTGGTTGTTTCTAGGGTCTGAATGGGGTACAAAAAGAATACGTATGTGGAATTTCCCGAATTTCTTCATGATGCAGGGATTCTGTGTACTTCTCTGATTTGGGTCTACGTGCTTATTATTTTCAAATAAACTTAGTTTTTACTTGCCACTTTATTCTCCTTATGGTTTTTAAAAATTAGTTATCACTAATGACCTATGGGAGCTACTGGTATTGTCTGAAACTAAAGAATGAAATTGTATTCCCAAACAATAGATATTTCTTCTGAACTTATATGGTCTGACAATTAAGTTTGCAAATTTGCCACTGTGCAACACTGTAGAATGTTGGCAACACTGTAGAATTAACTCGATAAGGTTTTATAATGTTGGTATATCAGTGTCTCACAGCTGCGTTTGTGTCGATGTGTGGTGGTGTCTTGCTGAGTGGTGTTTTTTATTGTTGTATGTTTTTGTATGTCATTGCGAGAATGTTGGAGCTTGAATTACAGCAACAAACAAACATTACATTTCTTGTTAAACTTGGCAAGAGTGGAAGTGAAATCAGGGACATGTTAGTCCAAGTTTATGGGGATAATGCCATGAAGAAAAGGGCAGTATACACATGGATTAAATGTTTTACTGAGGAGAGAGAAAGCATCACTGATAGAGGTCAGGATGGCCAATAACCAGCAGAACTGATGAGATATTGCATAAATTCATCAAATTATGAGTCAAACTTGTTGGCTATGCGAAGCATAGCAGATCAAGTAAACATCAATAGAAGAACAGTTAGGAAAATCTTTTTTTTTTTTTAAGATTAATTTTATTGTTTTTGACAGAGAGACAGAGACAGAGAGAAGAAGGAGGACCAAGAGCACTTTCCATAGTTGTACATCATCAGTTTTTGACATGGTTTCATTCCACAGAGGTAGGCGGGGTGGGGTGGGAGGGGGCATGCACAGGGCAGGAACTGGGCGGGGCCTTCCATGAGAAGCGCACCCTGGTGAGAACCAAAGAGGGGGCCATATGCCAATTAAGCATATGGGTCTGCACGGACCAGGGCTGGAATTTGATCCTCAGACTCAAGGGCTAAAAACCTGCTGAGCCACCCTGGCATCCCCCAGTTAGAAAAATCTTAATTGAAAATCTTGGCATGAAAAAGGCATGTGCAGAAATGGTCTCTAAAGAGCACACTGATACAAAGAAAGAGCATACTGTACAAAAGCGAAGGAGAGCCGAAGTTTGCCAAGACCTTTTGGAGAGGCAAAATGATGTGTTGGGCCCTGTGATCACGGTGATGAAAAGTGTGTACCAACATGACCCTGAGACAAAACATCCAAGTACACAAAAGAAGTCAGCCAATTCTCCACAACCAAAAAAAGTTCCTTCAGTGCAAATTGAGAGTTAAAACAATGTTGCTAACCATTTTTGATATCAGAGGGATTGTTCATTATGAATTTGTACCAACTGGACACACAAGTTGACTATTTGAAAGTGCTGAGAAGTCTGTGTGAAAAAGATGAAAATGCTCTGAAATTTTTACCAACAGCTCATGGTTCTTGTGTCACTACAATGCACCAGCTCACAGGACACTGGATGAAAGGGAGTTTTAGCCAGTAAACAAATCATTCTATTGGAACACTCTCCCTCCTCACCTGGTTTCATCCCCAGTGACTTTTTTTCCTTATCTGAAAACAAAGGAAATATTGAAAGGAGGACATTTTGATGACATTCGGGACATCAAGGGCAATATGACGGTGGCTCTGATGGCCATGCCAGAAAGAGTTCCAAAATTGCTTTGAAAGGTGGACTAGGTGCTGGAGTTTGGTTAAAAACTTCCAAAGAGAGGGAAAAAAAGAGAGAGAGAAACAAAAAAGTGTGTGTGTGTGTGGGGGGGGGGGGGGGGGGCGTGAAAGGAAAAACAAAACAAAGAAAAACAAAAAATAACAAACCTTCCAAAGGGGAATACTTCGAAGGTGACAGTGGTGATATTCAGCAATTAGGTATGTAGCACTTTTTCTAGGATGAGTTTGTGAACTTAATTGTCAATTCTTGTATGACTCTTCTAACAGTTGGGAGACTTCACTAGTCCTTTATTTTTATTAACGTCCTAGATTTACATACCAAAAACATCCATATACTGTGTTTTTTGTTGCTGTTGTTGTTTTGTTTTGTTTTAGATTTATTTTTATTGTTTTTTGACAGAGAGACAAAGAGACAGAGAGAGGAGAAGGGGGAGAACCCAGAGCAGTCTCTATAGTTGTACATCATTAGTTTTTTATGTAGTTTCACTCCATAGGTGGGCATGGGTCTGCACAGGTCAGGAACTGGGTTGGGGTCTCTGCATGCCCCTGTGGGCTGGGGTCCTCCTACATGGGAAGCACACCTGGGGTGAGAGCCGGACTGGGGGCCTCCCACATGGGAAGCTTACCAGTGAGAACTGAACTGGGGGCAGACTCCAGTTCAGCATATGAGTCTGCATGGGCCAGGGCCAGGGCCAGGATTCGATCCTCGGACCCCAGCACTACAAGATAAGTGCTCAACCCACTGAGCCATCCCGGCTTCCCGTAACGTGGGTCTTAAACTTACTAAGTTTTTAGAAGTTGGTGAAAACTATGTCTCATTTCCTAGAAAATTCTCTCTCATAACGTTATACAAATTTACACATGCATGCACAACTTTGCATAGACTTCTGGAAGATTTACTACTTTCTATGAAGCTGTTAAACTTAAATGGAACCTGAATCTGAGATTGAGAACTTTTGTCATAAATCTTCTCTGACAGACCCAAGGTTTTTAATCTCAGATTGTAGAACAGTGACGTGATAGGTTTCAAACAAATATTATACATACTTTCCTAAGATAAGTAATCTCTAAATAGACCAGCCACATCTTATATGCGCATGTACCACCCTCTCCTGTTTTTGTTTTTTGTTTTCTGTGCTATATCTTTGTTACATAGACTCTCCAACTGAAACCTAGGTGACAAAACCAGACAAATATGATGTGACATTTTTTTTTAATTTAAATTTAAAATTTTTTTTAAGATTTATTTTATTGTTTGAAAGAAGGTGTGAGAGAGAAAGAGACAGAGAGAAACAGATAGAAGGGGGGAAGGCCCAAAGCAGTCTCCATATTTGTGCATCATAAATGTTTAAATTTATTGTTATTTTTATTTTTTGACGGAGACAGAGAGAGACAGAGATAAAGAGAGACAGAGAGAGTGGGGGGCAGAGCAGCCTCCGTAGTTGTACATCATCAGTCTTCAACATGGTTTCATTCCACACAGATGGGCAGGGGCCGCACAGGCCAGGAACTGGGCTGGGGACCTCCCGCATGGGAGGCACACCCCCTTGAGCCAGGGGTCAAACAGGGGTCAGAGAATTGAACTGGGGACTCCCGCATGGGAAGCACACCTCAGTTCAATGTACGGGTCCTCACTGGTTGGGGCTGGGACTCAATCCTCGGTCCCTGGGGCTGTAAAGTGAGCACTCAACCAGCTGAGCCATGCCGGCTTCCCTAGGTTTTTTTGACATAGGTTTATTCCACACAGGTGGATGTGGGTTTGTGAGGGGTGGAACCAAACTGGCGACCTTTCTCATGGGAGGTACATGGAATGTGAGAACGTTTGCCACATTCCTGGCTGTTACCAGTTGTGCCACAGTGCATGTGGGTTTGCAAAGCCAGGCCAGGATTTGATCCCTGGACCTTGTGGTTGCAAGACAAGCACGTAACCTGGCGAGCTATCCTGGCGAGCTATCCTGGCATCCCTGATGTGATGTCTTAAGGGCGCATTTATATGCCAAAATGGCAATACACAGTGATAGAAAGCATTGGTCTCAAAAGATTTCTTAAAGGGGCTCAAGAATCCTATTAGAAGCTAATGAAGACATCATCTAGATTTGGTTTATCAATACATAGCATTGAGAGACATTTTAATTATTTTGATCAGTTTGCTAGCTCTATATCTCTTGGCTGTTTCAGTCTTATCAACAAACATGTTGAAGTACTGATTTTCTTCAAAGTATATTGTTGATTCCTAAAATCTCTATCATGTCACTCAGGCTTTATATTCAAGAAAAGGATTTACTTATTTGTTTATTTATTTTTCTACTTATTTATTTTTAAAGATTTATTTTATTGTTTGGGAGAAGTTGAGAGAGAGAGAGAGAAGCAGGAGGGCCCAGAGCAGTCGCCACAGTTGTACATCATTAGTTGTGATATAGTTTCATTCCACACAGGTGGATGTTTGCTGTGAGGGGCGGGAACCACACTGGGGGCCTCCCACATGGGATGCAAGAACCACTGCCATCCCAGTGGTTACCGGTTGCGCCTCAGTTCAGCCAGCACATGGGTTTGCACGAACCAGGGCCAGGATTTGATCCCTGGACCTCGAGGTTGCAAGTCAAGCACTCATCCTGTTGAGCTACCCTGGGTTCTAGAGACTTATTTATTTTTAATTATTTTTTATTGTTAGGATTTTAATTTCACATGGGAGAGTCCCAGTGCTTCAGACCTTTGGAATGGCTCGTGAACGTGGCGTCTATCCTGTTTCTCTGCAGAGCACTACACTTCTGGGGCATTGCTTTGTACTGGGTTGTCAACTTGCCATAGAGTAATGGGTGTTTGTACTGAAGTTTCACTAAGGAACAGAGAGGTCGGCATTAGCGTTCTTCTCCTCCACGTGGCTGCTCTGCAGCCGGACCAGGCTCCACCTCCATGGGAAGAGCCATCGGGCAACGCCGGGGACTGGGTTGGGGCAATCTCACTCAACTGACCTGTTCCAACTGAAATCAAACACACTCACACTGAGAAAGAAGGCACTTTTCCATTTTTATTCCTTAGTGGAAAATCAGACAAGCTAATAGACCTTCATGGTCAGTATTTTTAAAAGCTACAACCTTCCGTCATCCAGGTTGCATGTGTTCATAAATGTAAAAGGCCTTCAGTCTCTAGTCTCTAATATTTCCAAGGCAGGCTGTGAGCTGTAAGTCAGGAGCTGTGAGGGGCAGTGAAGGATGCTGCCCACCTGAGAAGCTGGCCCCCAAAGTTGCCTGAAACAGGAAATCTCTAAGGAAACCTAGAAAGCAAAGCAGACAGCTAATCATCTCTAATCGTCTACAGTTCCCATATGGTTCTAGTGAAGCCAGTTCTTTACTCTGTTGTTAATACTTAGTGACTTGAGATTTCTTTAAGGTGGTCCTGACTTAATGACTTACATTGAACTGATTATTCATTGGTCATGGCTTTTTATGGAAGAGAAGTGCCTTATCAAGCATGTTCTTTGAAGTTGGACTATTCTGGGTTTATCGTCCATCTGCTGTTTACAAGCTATATGATTCAGAGTAACCTTCTTACCACCCAAGCCTCAATTTTCTCATCTGTGAAAATCCATTCGTAAGAATTCTCTGAGGACAACATGAGGTAATGGGCAGATACCCCAGGCGCGAAGCCTGACTCATATGGCAGGCATTCAGGGATAGGCATTCCTATGGGAAGGCTAGAATCTTTTGGCCAAACAGATGAGATCTGTGGATGGATCTAGGTTGATAAACTCCTTGAACTTAGAACCCAGAAATTCTAGGAATCCTTCTAATGCCCAAGTACATACTATTTATACCCAAGAAACAGTTAAACTTAGTGCAATCTAATCTATTTTACACCCAAAAAGTAGATCACAGGACAGAGAAAACATGGTCAATATAGGGCAATAAGACTTTTATTTCATCATTGTTTTCCACTTGTGGTGCTTAGGACGGAGCTCCCAGGGCTCCACCTCATATTCTTGGTGACTAGGGAAGAAACAGTATCTTACTCTTCAATATCTTGGTGGAAGGGAGGGGTTCATAGCAAGTGGATTAAACCCAAAGGAATGATTAATCTCGACAATTAATATCATTTGAGCACCCCATGGTTTGATACACATATAAAAAGTGAACTGGGATGATCATTATGATAACTTTAATCAAAGAATTTTGTTAGCTCAATTAAGATAGTATTTTTTTTGTACTTGTGATTAATATTGAAAGAAAATGAGAGTGACTTTCCCACACCTCTCCTGATTGAATCAGTGTCTTTGCAACACTATTTTGATAGCTTTGCAAATCCTGGCTTGATCCTGGAAGAGCATCAAGTTTCATTAATGAGCATTTAACTAGACACACACACACACACACACACACACACACACACACACGCACACTTGCGCATGCTGCTATTAATGATAAGAAAGAACAATTAATAAGCTTACAATTTAGGGTCCTGTATACACATATGATATTGAAACAATTCATTTTGCTTGTTTTTATTAAAAGTAAGTGATAATGTCCTAATCTTGTTTTTATAGTAATACCCTACTATTAAGTAACAGTTAAAAACATTGAATCCAGTAATGAAAGCCACAGATACACTTGACATATAGGATAACAATCTTTTTTTTCTTTTTTTTAAAGATTTATTTTATTGTTTTTGACAGAGACCGAGAGAAGGGGGAGGGCCCAGAGCAGTCTCCATAGTTGCATGTCATGTTTTCGACAGGGTTTTGTTCCACACACGTGGGCAGGAATGAGGCTCGGGGCCTCCCACATGGTAGGCACGCCCCCTCAAGCAAGGGGCCAAACTGGAGGGTGAGAGCTGAACTGGGGGCCTCCTGCATGGGAAGCACACCCCAGTTCAGCATACGGCTGAGCACAGGCCAGGGCCAGGATTTGATCCTCAGTCCTGGGGCTGCAAAGCGAACACTTAACCTGCTGAGCCATCCTGGCTTCCCCTAGTATAACAGTCTTGATGGCAGAAATATCTTCCTTTATTTTCTAAGGATAAGTACAAATGAAAGATAAGAGGTTTAATTCTCCCTGTTGAAAGTGAGGAAAGGGGTCCCTCATCTTCTTCCTTAACCCATTTACCTCAGAAAACTTTTGTAGAGAGTATTTTTCTCCTCTCTTTGAAATGTATATAAATCTTTTGAAGACTCAGTAGGACTTTTATCATCTCTATGACCCAGAAATGTCTTCCTCAGAGACCCGGGAGCCATAACTTTGGGATGTGAACATCACAGGAGCCAGCATCTCCTTTTCTTAGTTTCTGTGAGAGGATAGGAGCCTGCCCATTCAGTGGGCAATGAGAAGTTTGTTTCTTTGTCTGGATAAAGCCAATTAGATGATGAAGATGATCACCCCAAGTACGAGATAAAGTTAGGATGAATTGTGTGACAAATAGTGCGGCCAAGTCTCCACACTTGAGGACTAGTTAATGTTGCTTTTTTTTTTTTTAAGATTTATTTTATTATTTGAGAGAAGGTGATAGAGTAACAAAGAGAGACAGAAAGAAGGGAGGAGGACCCAGAGCAGTCTTTGTGGTTGTACATTATGAGTATTTTTTTTTTTGACAGAGTTTTATTCCATGTGGGTGGATGTGGGGCTGCAAGGGGAGGAACCGAACCGGGGGTCTCCCTCATAAGAGGCGAGAACCTTTGCTGCCAAACTGGCGGTTACCAGTTGAGCCGCAGTTCAGCATGTGGGTTTGCAGGGTCCAGGGCCGGGATTCAATCCCCAGACCTGGCAGTTGCAAGGCAAACACTCAACCTGTTGAGTTATCCCAGCAACCCCTATTATTATTTCTTGAAATCAACACATAATAGGCTGTGTTTCTTTGCTTATATAACAGGGTGAATTTTTTCTCTATCTTTGGGGATTTTGGATTGCTCGGTGGGTTGCCTGTGATGAACATCAAATTCTGGTTAATGCTTGATTAATAATAAAAATGTTTTCTTTCTTTACTTCCTTTGTGGAATGGATTTATGAATTAGAAGATTTTGTTTTTAGGCATATTTACCCAACAGTTTGATGAATGTTTACTAGGTTCCTCTTATTACTGGGTAGTCTTTTAGACATAGGGGATTTGTGAGTAACCAAAATAGACAAAACTCCTGCCGTTATGAAGCTTATATTCCAGTGATACGCTATCCACAAATCAGCTGTTTTTATTATTACATAATATTATTTCCTAGCTGACATGTCTGGTGAGGTGAGTTCCCTTTTAGCTTTCACTTTCTGAATAATTGAAACCACCATTTCTCATATATTTGATGTATGATCTAAACGGTTGGGAACGTGAACACAGTGCCCAGTATATATCAGAAAAAATGCCTGTCTGGGTATTTATGTTTCAGGCATGTATTCTGTCCCTCCACCACTCAGGGATATTTATGAGGTTATTTTATTTCTTTTTCTCTGCAAGTTGCAATGTAAGCATTTGACATCATACACAATTAGAAGCAATTAAGTGATTTTGTAAGTCTCCCAATATTGTTTTTCCTGAAATACATGATGCCTGCATATTTTCTCATCTCATGACCTTTTCCTCCATTTCCCTGAAAATTCTGTCCAGGGATTGGTTTGTTTTTCTTTAAATCACTTTCAATACTGACCTTATTGTTATTGGTAGTCGTTCCTTTGATTTTTGTCCATATCCAGTGTCATGGGCGCTCGTGATGTTTAACAAATTCTTCCAGCTATCTGCTTTGTATGAATGCACCTCTTCATCAGTGTAGAGCTGGTTGGGGTCATGTGACCGACCTGACAAATAAGCTACAAATGAAAGTGAGGAGTGTTACTGTTAGAGCAGAGCATTTCTTTCCAGTATAAGGTCCTCTGAAACCCTCTCCTTTTGTCAAAGCAACAGTAATATTTGAGAGAATGGCTGCTCTGAGAGCTTTATTCCTGGGATGAGGAGACAAGGAGCAGAGGTCCCTGAGAGTCTGCAGTGCACCTGAAGCACAAGAAAAACATAATTCACCAAAGTTTAGAGGTTGTTTGCTACTACAACACGAGGTTGTTATCTAACTGATACAATGAGCATCTACCCTTCTAGCATACAGTGTTGGATCTGGAAATGAAATTCTGACACGCATACAGACAAATAAACATGAACTATGTCCTGCCTCTATTATAATCAGAGCCATTAATTAAAATAAATGGGGAAAAAAAGACCTTGGGTTTTATATCATAAATAGCCAACCTAGAACTTCAAGGTCACTCAGGGTATTTCTGGAGTTTCATCTTTTATTGTTTTCTTACCAAATAAACACTAGGGGTGATTTGGGGAGCTCATGTATCTTGCCAGGATTTCTGTAACATTTTAGACTTTAATTACCTTTCAATTATTTAATGGCATTTTGCAGGCAGATGTGAGGCTGTGTTTCATTTTATGCACTACTACATCAGAGGATTTTTGCATCCGAATGCTTAACTTGGTAACACAACAGAAATATTCATTGAAAGCAGCTCTCCAAAATTTCAGAAAAAAATACTGTTCTCTTAAATAGTTTTTTTTTTTTAAGATTTATTTTATTTTTTTGAGAGAGAGAGAGAGAGAGAGAGAGAGAGAGAGAGAGAGAGAGAGGCAGAGACAAAGAGAGACAGAGAGAAGGGGGAGGACCCAGAGCAGTCTCCATATTTATACATCATCAGTTTTAGACATAGTTTCACTCATACATGTGGGTGGGGGGCCACACAGGGTGGGAACCAGGCAGGGGGCCTCCTGCATGGAAAGCACACCCCCTTGAGCTGGGGGCCAAACCAGGGGCCTCTCATGTGGGAAGTTTGCTCTGGTGAGAACTGAACTACAGGCCTCCCGCATGGGAAACATACCCCAGTTTAGCATATGGGTTCACATGGGCCAGACCCAGGACTCAATCGTTGAACCACAGGGCTGCAAGAAGAGCTCTTAACCCACTGAGACATCCTGGCTTCCCCTTAAATAGTTTTCAATTTATTTGTCATTTAAGCCAAATGCACATTGTATTTCTTGGGTATTTTATTGTAGTTTTGGAAGTTCCATGTCATAAGTTTGTGTTTGCAAGGTCAGAATACAGGAAGCAATTTTATTCTCCCTTGCTTTCTACGTATAAGACTTGGATAAACTGTTCTCTGAGTATAGTTAGGTATTTTGTGAAATTCATTTTCTATAGGCATGAAATATTTAGGGACTGTATTGCCCAGTTTAAATTTGATTTAAATATGATTTTTTTTCCTATAAGTTAAAACTCTCCTTTATGTGGGTAATGAAATCTTTAATTAAACCAAACTAGAAATAGTTAATAGAATAAAACAACTCACACCAATATTTAAAGACAAAATAGTTAATATAATTAGGTTATAAGTAACTGTTTAATATATATAAATAGTTTCTAAATATGGAGATCTTACTATCCCATAATTCTCTAATTTAGAGGTAGAGTCTTTGTTAAAGTTGTCCATAGCTTATGCTTTTTGGTCCAAAAGCCCTTGTGGGCAGAATCTTATAGCATTTGCTCTCTTTGTAGAACAGGTAACCACTGACTACCTTCTGATTCCAAGAAAATGTTGCCTTTAAAGCATTTTGGATCATTTCTTTGAACAATCTTTCTGACCATTCTGTATAGTCCTATTCTCCTAGAAAGAGCAAGAATAGGAGAAACGAATTTCAGGGTGAACGTGTGATGTGTGCTGGGTCTTTATCCAGTCTGCATTCTGCTGATCGGAGCCATGGAGTCCCCTCTGCAGCTCTTGTTCCTCGGGTAGGGACACAGAGGGCACTCTGGTTGGCACAGACAACACCTGAAGTCTTAGCTGATGTCAGATTGAGTTCCACAGCCTGCATGGAAAAGGAGGGGTTTCTTACCCAGGCATTGCTTTCTGCATGGGGGCTCAGAAGGTCCTTGTGGGCATAATGGCCTAGATACTAAGTTTCAGCTCTGGTATTTTACCTCTAGCTCTTTCTAAGCCAAGTCAGTAAAACTGGCCATTGGTTGTAAAAGACCCACCTTCTGTTGGCCACAGAGGTACATATTAGAGAAAAGATGTTATATTGGGGTGGAAAAAGGTGAAAACTCTCTTAATGGGCAGGTGGTTTATTGATTGGTACCTTATCTGCTACAAAGCTTTCATGGCATCCAATTGGCTTGGTCTGGTTACATGGCCAAACCAGTTTATAGCTGTGTTAGTGGGAACCCCAGTAGCTAATGGTCATTGGCTAGTTGGAAGACAAAGATTCTATGACCTCTTGAGAAGAAATAAGCCTAAATGTCCAGAAGTTTTGAAAAGGCTGTGCTTGAGCTGTGCAGGTGAATGAACTCAGGTATATCTACCTGTCAATCACTGAATACCCCTTGAGAAACTCCCCCATGCACTGGTAGTAATGTTTTAACATTTTCTGCAAAGGAGGTATGAGAAAATAAACAGACCAGGTTGCTCCTCAGAACAGTTTGTGACTATATTTTCCAATCAGTGATTTCCCTGACAGTTTTTAAATTGCTTCAGGTTCTCCTTTTCCATTTATTTCTAGCTGTTAGATGTTAGCTGTTTATGTAGTATTGCCTATAATTTGTCTTAAGTATCTTAAAGCTAAAAGAAGGACACAGACCTTGGAGCTTCCCTGTCACTGGTTTAACAATGTGGGACAAGTGGTTAAAACACCCTGAACTTTAGTCTTCTTACCTGTGAAATGGGGGTAATTGAGCTGTTCATCCAATGCCACACAATAACTTTATAAAATGCTTTTAAACAGAATGTAACCATATCTTAGCTAGAGTACACAAAATAGTTTCTTTGCAAAACAATAACTAATTTTATAAAAGGTATTAATAGGCACAAGTTGGCCAAATTCTTTGACCTTCTAGAAATTAACATTTCATTCATATATATATTTATAAACAAATACTATATGAGTGCTTACCATGTACCAGACCATGTGTTAGGTGCATAAGGAGATAGAAATTGTACAAGGCAAGCTCTCTCCCATAAAAGAAAATAATTTTTTAAATATACAAAATGTTTCCAGTCAAGATGGCAGAGTAGGTAAACACTGTGCTTGCCCCCTCTTGAGACCACATCAGAACTGCAACGAAACCACAGAACAACCATCATTGAGTATCACCTGAAGTCTAAGCTGAACCAAAGCCCCACAACTAAAGACATACAGAAGAAGCCACCTCAAGACTAATAGGAGGAGTAGAGAAATGGAATGGGTTGGTCCCTTACCTGAGAGTGGCTGTGAAAAATTGAGAGTGAGGGGATGCTGGGATAGCTCAAGCAGTTGAGTGCTTGTCTCAGAATTGTGAGGTCTGAGGTTCAATTCCTGGCTCTGACTTACGAAAATCCATATGCTGAACTATGGTGCAACTGGTAACCACCAGGACGGCTTGGCAGTGAAGGTTCTCAGCCCTGGTTCAGGTCCCACCCTGTGTGGCCCCCAGATCCACCTGTGTGGAATGAAACCGTGTCACAACTAATGATGTCCAACTATGGAGACTGCTCTGGGCCCTCCCCTCTTCTCTCTCTCTCTCTCTCAAACAATAAAATAAATCTTTAAAAAAAATTGGGAGGGATATTTTGGCTATGGAGTTTCCCACCTGGAGGAGCAAGCAGCCCCAACTCCAAACCAGGCTCCTCAGCCCATGGTTCTAGTACTGGGGAGAGAAGTCCATATAACTTCTGGTTGTGAAAACTAGTGGAGATTATGGTTGAATAAAACCCAGGTCTGGTGGAATCCTGGGTATTTTTATTAAAGGGCCCACACACTGACTTACTTGTGGATGGACTGACTTGCTCTGGGCTTGAGCTCAGATAACTGGAGGGGCAGCTTCCTCCTAGACAGAAGTGCTGGCAGAAGCCATTGTTTCTTTGTTGAGCTCTATTCCTTCTTAGTGCACAGACTTAAGAGGCCACCATAGCTAAATCTCCATCATCCTGGCCAACATCATTTGTCTGCCCCATCCTGGTGATTCCTGGAGACCTTGCCCCATCTAACTTTGGGCATACGCAAGCCACTTCCAGTAGCTTTTCCACATAAACAAGCTATATTGGCTCATGCTGCAGACTTCCCTAAAATCTCTCAAAGGTTCACAAAACCCAAACAAGCAGCATCTGGATGCAGAATGATTTGTTCCTCTGGTCCTAAGCCTAGCACTAGGGACTGTTGGTCTCTTTTTGTGGGTTGGCCTCATGGGGCACCTCCAAGCCCAGCACTGGTGGGAGCCATATACAGATTGCTTAATGCCTCATGGCAGGAGGCGACAGGCAGGGCACAAGCTTGGTCTGAGATAGAGCCACTCCCAGGAGGCCCCAGGGCTTGCGCTTCAGGTGACCAGCTTCAACCAAAGCTGGAGCATCACCCAGCAGCCTCCCAAAACCACACACATAAAGAGTAGACTGGGCAGGCAGCGGAGCTCACTCATGTAAAGCCTGCTCTGTAGGGTCAGCCCCTGCACAACAGTTCTTCCTCTGTAGTTGTAGCCAGTCCTCACAACTATCAGCTTGAGGATCAATTCCTTTCACTGATGTACAAACAGAAACCAAGGCTCAACTACAATAGGAGGGCACACACAACTTACACAAGGGACAGAGCTAGAGTACCTGGTTTTGGTGGCAAGGGAAACTGTGTCACTGGGCCCTATATGACACCTTACTACATAAGGCCACTATGCTAAGCCAAGAAGACATAGCAACCCTACCCAATACATAGAAACAAACACAGAGAGGCAGCCAAAATGGGGAGAAAAAGAAACATTCCTCAAATAAAGAATAGAACAAAGTTCTATAAAATTAACTAAACAAAGTGGAGAAAAACAATCTACCACACTCGGGGGTCTGAACATTGGTTATACAAATGCTCAAAGATCTTAGGAGGAACTTCAACAAAGAGGTAGAAAGCATAAAACTGGAGATAAAAAAATAGTCAGAAATAAAGAATACAATAAGTAAAATAAAAAATACAATAGAGGGAATCAACTGTAGATTAGATGAAGCAAAGGATGAAAAAATAGGATGATTTAAGGAGCCTCTAGGATAATATCAAGTGTACCAACATTCAGATCACAGGAAAAGAAAAGAGAGAGCAAGAATTTGAAAACCTATTTAAAGAAATAATGACTGAATATTTCCCTAACATGTTGAAGGAAATAGACATAGAAAACCAGGAAGCATAGAGTCCCAAACAAGATGAACTCAAAGAGACTCACACCAAAACACATCATAATTAAAATGTCAAAGGTTAAAGACAAAGAGAGAATCTTAAAAGCAGAAAAAGCAAAGTAGTTAGTTATCTAAGAGAGCTCCCATAAGACTGTCAGCTAATTTCTCAAGAGAAAGTTTACAGACCAAAAGGACTGACACAAACTATTCAAAGTGATGAAAAACAAGGTTCTATAACCAAGATCTCTCTACCCAGCAAAGCTATCATTTAGAATTGAAGGACAGATAAAGTGTTTCCCAGAGGAAAAAAAAAATTCAAAGAGTTTACCACCACCAAACCAGTATTAAAAGGAATATTAGAGGGACTTTTTAAAGACACCCCCCCCCAAATTAAAAATATGAATAATAAAATTTCTATCATATCTATCAGCAATTACTTTAAATGTAAATGGATTAAGTGTGCCAATGAAAAATAGGGTGGCTGAATGGATAAGAAAACAAGACCCTTACATATGCTGCCTACAAGAGACTTTCTTCAAATCCAAGACACACAGAGACAGAAAGTAAAGGGATGAAAAAAGATGATTCATGAAAATGGAAAGAAAACAAAAAAAACTGAGGTAGCAATTCTTATACCAGACAAAATATACTTTGAAACAGAAGTTATCACAAGAGACAAAGAAAGACCCAGTAATCCCACTTCTGGTATTTAGATAAAGAAACTCAAAATATCACTTTGAGGTGATGTGTGCATCCATATATTCCTTGCAGCATTGTTTACAATGGCCAAGATAAGGAGTTAGCCTGGTGTTTTTTGACGGATGAATGAATAAAGAGGGGGTGGTACATGTATACAATGGAATAAACATCAGCCATGGAAGGAAATGGGTTCTTGTCATCTGCAGTGGCATGAACAGTTCTGGAGGGTACTGTGCTGAGTGGAGTACGTCAAACAGAAAAAAAATGTAATGTGATTTCATTTATATACAAAATGTAAAAAAAAAAACAACATAAACAAATAAAACAGGGACAAACTCGTAGATACAGAGAACATTTTGATGGTTCCCAGATGGGAAGGGTTTGTGGGGTTTTGTGAAAAACGGGAAGAAATTAAAAAGTACAAATTAATTGTTACGAAACAGTCATGGGATTTAGGGTATAGCATAAGGAATAAAGTCAATAATACTGTAATACCTATTACAGTGTCAGATGGGTACTAGTTTTATTGGGGTGGTAGATGGAAGGGGTTTGAGGGCAGGGTGAAAAAAGTGAAGAGATTAAGAAGTACAAGTTGGTAGTTACAAAATAGTCACCAGGATGTAAATAAAGCATAGCAAATATAGCTAATAATATGGTAATAACTATGTATGGTGCCAGTGGGTACTAGACTAGTAAGGGGGAATCACTTAAATTATACAAGTGTCTAACCATTATGCTCTACACTTGAACTTAATATAAAATAACACTAAATGTCAAAAAATTAAAAGTAACGTAAATAAATAGAATGCATATAACAAGGTAATAATGGCCTCTGTGTGAGAACCATTTCATTCAGAAAGGTGGGACGAGACAGAATGCAGTTATCAGAATCATAAGCAATTCAGTAACTTAACCAAAACACACACACTGAAGGATCACTTCTTACTAAACCGGTGTGGGCGGGTAACACTGTAGCCACAGCTGGTGTGTCTAATTGAGCTGTATTTGCATTTCAAAAATCAAGGCCTGAGGCCCTGTTCAAATTAGTCTGCCAGAGGTTACTGTAGGGAATATGCACTTTGGTAGATAATTTACAATATAATTATTTTTATCACTTTATCCACAGGGAAAATTTAGTTTATTGCAAATTAAATAATATTATTTAAAATGATACGTGAGTGGGTTATATAATCATTCCCCATCTAAACCTACTTTTTGCTTTGTGAGCTGTCCCAGAAACAAAGTTTGGGTATTTGACTGTGGGAAGAGTCACAATAAATAAATATCCCATGATAGTTCAAATTGATGTTGTCTTAAAAATTAAGCTCCACTAAGTGATGTCAGTTCCAAGTAAATTCAGTCTGTGATATATTCATACACAAACGTGACAAGTGACCTAAGTTGTGTCTATGAATGGTGTCCAGAAACATCTAACACCTGCTAGGCAGTTTACTAGAGTTATTTTTTACTAAGGACTTCTAAGATCCCTTAAAAAATCTTCATGGAATAGAACTAATGTAGCTGCACCATGTGCTAGCTCTCTTCTAAGCACATCCTGTGTATTAGCTCACAAGCTCATGAAGTGGGTACCATCCATGGTAATCCCCCTTTTACAGAGAGGAAGCTGAGTTTCAGAAAGGTTAAGTAAATTGCATGAAGTCACACAGCTAATAAGGGATAAGGTCAGGATCTAATCCTGACAGTCTGAGGTCAGTCTTGCTTTTTAAACACCGGGCTTGTAATGTGATGAGCTTGACCTAGTAACAAAATTTGAGTCATCAGAAGAAAGAAGAATACCCAAGATGAAAGGAAGCTCTATGAAGGCAAAAAATTTTGTCTATGTTGTCCTGATATAAAGGATTAACACATAGAATTAGATTGTCAATTCAGACTGGTGTGAACCTCAAGAATCTGCCCAATATCAAGATTTGCTAATTATCTCAAAAACACAGTCAATCAACAAGAATGGGAAATTTCTGTTGTCTAAAGCAAGGGAAATTAGGAACATTCATGGAACTTCCCAGCCCTAATATCCCATATTGGACATGTGCTCTCGGGCCCAGAATAATAGGTGAAGTCTTCAAGTGAGGTTTTGCTGGTTCCCATGCACAGTAGGCAACACTTTTAAGTTATAAACCAGAGTGGTACAGAGTGTGTGACAACCTCCAGAAAGCCCTGTTTCAGAGATTTCAGGTTTACATCCTGTAAGTAGCCGTTTAACCAGGGGCATCTGTCTAAAATCATCCAATAGTTAAGGTCTCTTTTTTCTAGCACAGAGAATTTCCCATCGACTCAGAGTAGGATGCCCTCCAGGTCTGAGGAGGAAGCTCTAGGCGTGCATCGAAGGCAGGGCTGATAGCTACACTGAAGGCACCAATAGCAAATTTCCACCACCTTGTCCACTAAACAAACATTGTACACTCTTGCTGAGTAGTTTGGAGTCCAGTAACTAGGGTATAGGACTATTAGAACCTTTAATAGGGTTTTCAATGTGCTTTTAATTGCTTGTTAAGCAGAAAAGGAGTGAACAGCATTCAACTCTGAAGAGATGTATGTATATAACACCACTAACAGCAGGAGATGTTGGAGGCAATTTGACTGACAGAAGGTCATGTGAACCCATCACAAGGAATCCCTGATCAGCTAGTCAGTGGGTCTGACTTTCTGGACACTGTTCTTTAATTCCAAAAGTCACTGTAGAGCACAGACGATGTGCCTAGTGTGCAAGGTGACTGTTCCATTTGAGCCAGTCCAGGCAGGTCCCCAGACTGAGTGAACAGACATACTTATTCATCCATCAGACTTTTCAGCCTGGCTCAGATGTCTCCTCTACAAAGCTTTCCAAAGAATCTTCCACCATTAGGATTTCTAAAAAGAATTTCATCTTCTCCTCTCATTGTATTTACTTAGGCTTCATATTACTTATCTACAAACAACATGACCAATAAATAATAACCCTTTAGAAAGCTGATAGGAAATGCATTATCTGGCTGGTCTATTTTTATTCTATTTTAATTAAGTCTTTAAAAATCATTTTAAAGAGATAGCTGAAATCCCAGTTGTATATTTTGCAAAGTGACAGGTAACAGAGATCTACGTATTGTGTTGTTTTCTCTCACACCATGTGAGTGGCCCTGTATTCTCTGTGTTAAAAAGCTTATGCAGTAAGTTTCCTGTATTTGTACATTTCTGTAGTCTTGGGGGCTCTTCTTCCCTCTTTTATATCCATTTTCTTCCACCTACTCATCATTAAATCTCAGTTCAAGCTTTACCTTTCAATCTCCACTATCTGACTCCTCATTTTCTTCCCAACACTCTATTCCTAGGTGCATGCAGCTAATATCTGCATAGTATATACTCTGATAGCATTTGTCAATCACCCCCAGGGATGCACAGTGGTGAACAAAACCAGTGGATCACATAGGATATGTTCCTTCAGTGTCAAATTTTACTTAAAGACCTGGGAAACTTTTCTTTTAATCTCTTAAAAATTTCTTGGGGAAGCCAGGATGGCCCAGTGGGTTAAGCGCTCACTTTGCAACCCTGGGGACCGAGGATCGAATCCCGGCCCCAGCCTGCGGACCTATATGCTGAACTGGGGAGTGCCCCCAGTTCAGTTCTTGCCAGGGTGAGACCCTGGCCTAGTTCCTGCCCTGTGCAGCCCAGCGCCCACCTGTGGAATGAAAACTGTGTGGAAAAACCAACGATGTGCAACTATGGAGACTGTTCTGGGCCCTCCCGCTTCTCTTTGTCTCTGTCTCTGTATCTTTCTCTCTCTGTCAAAAACAATAAAAATAAATCTTAAAAAAAAAAAAAAATTCTGATGCATCTGCACTCAAGTGCCTATTACACTTCCATGTTTTCCATGTCAGTTTTACCTTAAATTGTATGTGTATGTGTTTAAATGTAAATGTGAGTGCAAAAATCATTACAAATTCTTCCATTCCCTGTATCCACACTCTTACATTGTAACTTTGCAGCTTTTCTCATGAAGAAGTAGTCCTCTTCTATCCCCTGAGTCTAGGAGGATCCTAATATTTGTAAAATGCAATGCTACCATAGATTTAAAAAAATTAATTTTATTGTTTTCGACAAAGACAGATAGAGACAGACAGAGAGACAGAGAGAAGGGGAAGGGCCCAGAGTAGTCTCCATAGTTGTACATCATCAGTTTTGTTCCACACAGGTGGGCAGGGACCATGCAGGGCAGGAACGGGGCTGGGAGCCTCCTCATGGGAAGCACACCCCAGTTCAGCATATGGATCCTCACAGGCTGGGGTCAAGATTCAGTCCTTGGTCCCTGGGGCTACAAAGCGAGCACTTAACCTGCAGAACCATCCCGGCTTCCCTGATTTTAAAAGCACTGGGCAGTGGGCTTGCTGCTCTTGGAATGCTGTCTCCATGTGAAGCTGCCCGCGCTAACCTGCTGGAGAATAAAAGGCCAGGTAAGAAACTGTAAACAACTAAGGCCCCCGACTGTTGGTCAGCCAGCCCCCAAGTTATCAGCTGGCACATGAGTGTTCCCCAGAAGAAATTAGTGTAGTCCACATCTGACAAACTGTCCAGCTGGATCCAGACCCAAATTGCTGATCCAAGAATTGCATGCTAAATCAATGATTATGGTTTTAAACCTCTATATTTGGGGGTGATTTGTCACACAGTAAAAATTAACTGGCATAGTGAATGAGAATGGGAGGGGAAAAACCCAAGACATGAATCATTTTTATTGGTTAGAAATGACGAGAAAGTGTGGTTATTTGGGGTTATTAGAAAATCCAGTGATATTACTTGCTTCAACTCTGCTTCTCCGTATCTCCAAACACCCTGAGCAACTGTGGCATGAAACTGTCTCTATTCTGGAGATATTTTTAAATCAACATGTGAAAATTCATAGATAATCTCAGGAACATTTACAATGAAAATGAAGCAAGTCTTGGCCAGGAGCAATATGTAAAACAATTGAACAAGCACATTAGAAATTACTTGAGACTTGCTTTGAAGTCAGTTTCAGACACATTTTACAGAATAAGTACAGTTTGCCCTGGGATGACACAGGTTTGAACTACAGGGGTCCACTTATACAAGCCTCTTTCATTTTAGTCCTATTTTCTGGTAATAGATTTTTAAACAATATTTTTGTCTATGAACCCAAAAGATAAATAACATTTTTATAATGATCATGAGTTATTTAACACACATGCACACACTCACACACATGAACATTCACAGATTTTTTTAAAGTACTTAAAATGTATTTTTTCTTCCTATGATTTTCTTTTTTTCAATATATTTTTATTTATTTATTTATTTTTGACAGAGAGAGATACAGAGACAGAGACAGAGAGAGAGAACTGAACTGGGGGAACTCCCAGTTCAGCATATGGTTCCGCACGGACTAGGGCTGGGACTCGATGCCCAGTCCCCAGCACTGCATGGTGAGCGCTTAACACACTGAGCCATCCTGGTTTCCCTTCTATGATTTTCTTAACAACATTTTCTATCTCTTACTTTATGATAAGAATACAGTATATAACACATACAACATACAAACTATGTGCTAATTGACTGTATATAATCAGTAAGGCTTTTGGTCAAAGTGGATTACTAGTAAAGTTTTTGGGGAGTCAAAAGTCATACGAAAATTTTTGACCACATGGGGGTCAGCGCCTCTAACCTCCATATTGTTCAAGGGTTGACTCTAATGAAAAAGAGAGAAAAGATGATGAAATTGTGGAGCTAGTTTAAGCTACTTTAAACTCAAAAGGTAGAATTAGATGTAAAACGTACTCCTGTACTACAAATGGTCTCTTTTATTGTTCTCCACAGACATATGTATAAGTTAGAAAACATTTTTTTTTTTGTATGTAGTGTTTTCACTCTCATTAGTTTCTATGTTTTCATTGTTGTTTGTTTTTGATTGGAAAACAAATTTAACCTGTGGTTTATGTTATGTTTGAATGAGTGCATGGATGCAATGAGCTGGCTGTTATTGTTTTCTTCGTCCCTTATGTTCCTAAGATGATGTTTATAAAGTGTTTGTGTATATTCAATGAAGTGGTCAAAATGATACATTTTATAAAGGAAGAAGGTGCACTAAATAATTGTCTGGTAGAGAAGCTGCATTATAATGGGAAGTGACTTGAAGACTTGCTCATACGATACAGCAGCGACTACTTCAATTAGGCGGTGGCAGCCATCTGTCCTGGGGACAGGAAGTAAAGTGATACTCTCTCTGCCTATAAAATTAGGTCTGCTTTTAAATATGACCACATACTCCAGCAATTCTAGATAATTTCAGTGGTAATAAGAGGGCTGTCCGGAAAGTATCCAGCCATGTAACTGTTCTTATTATATTGATAACAGCTGGATTTTTTCTGGACAGCCCTCCTATGTACTTGCATACTCCTCCCACTGGTGCGCACACCTCCCACACCCACCTCTGTGGGGACACTACTGTTACATGTACGAATGTCCCACATCCTTTCTAGCATTACCTCCTGTGGTGTTGATGCTGGAAAGTTAAAACTTCAGTACCCAGGACCCCTTAAAGCTACCATTCAGGATGCAATAGGTTTCATTCATCTCTTGTGTGAACCTCGTTATGGAGGGAAACACACAGAGTGTGGGTATTCATTCACTTGACATGGGTTGTGCTAGAGACAGTGTGGTTTTGCAGTAGGCAGTGGCAGTAACAGCCTTTTTTCCTTTTTGCGGGACAAGCAGAATATTTCCAGGAGCTGAGAGCTGTTCTTGGAAGCTCAGCCTGCAGCCTGCTCCTCCAGCCCTGTCAGTGATTTGCTACATTTTCTGTTAGTCTGCAGAGCATTCCTCTCTGTTTAGACCAGCTACAGTGGATTTTGTCCTTCACAACTGAACTATGAACAGGGCAGTATAATAGCATGTGTGTTGGTTAAGAATAACACTGCTGTAAAGACAAGTTTATAAAATTTGAATAATAATCTGCATTAAATCTGGAGATCAAACCTCAAATAATCTCTTCTCAAATGCAACTTCACATAAAGACAAATATTAAGAGAGTATAGGCATGTAGAATGACAGTCCAGTTTCACACGCTAAAGTCTATTAGCTAAAAATATGTTTTCCAAGTTTATTTTTTATTTATATGTTTAAAAACTGGTTTCATTTGGGTCATCTGCCCAAAGCAAGTCAGGAGAGAATGCGGCTGTTAAAGAAGAGCAGACGTATCTAACTTCCTGACAGTGAAGAATTAGCCAGGAAATTAGAGAAAATGTAAGAACAAATAAATTTTAGTAGTCTGGCCCATTAGACAGGCCAATGGGGAACCACGTTCCAAACAGTCTCAAGGACATCTTTAGCTTATAGTGCGATGAATACTGATGCCCATATAATGATGACACTAAATCAGGGGGTAGGTTTTAAATGATGGTTGCCTGGTTCTCTTAATAACAGGGAAATCTGATGTCCAGTACCTATGTATTCAATCTTCTCAAGAAACTAGCTCTTATCCCCCAAGTTCCAGTCAAAGACAGTGGCAGGGACCCAGAGGGCCTCCTTTGTGAAGGAGCCTCACCTGCCTTACCCAGGTCTGATGTCTGCCACCTCACACACGGGGGTGAAGAGTTGTAGAATCTGCCACAGGGCCACTGAGTTCTTACTGGCATTGTCACTAGAAAACTTAGGTTTTACATTGTATCTGTCACCTTGGCTTTGTCATCTGGGGCACTGACATAATGGAGCACGAGAAATAGAGAAAAAGAAGCCATGTGAACAATTCAAACCATTCCATTTAGTCTCCTTACTTTGTGGCCTAGTTGATACTTGCACAATATAGAAGACATATAATCTGAAAATCAAGTTTCTCTGGAGAGGATGAGAGAAGAGGTCTAGAAAAAGGGCAAGATGTTTTGAGTTTTGTATGAAATTGATTCTAGAATTTTCTTATTGAGGCAAAATGACTAAAAAGAGGTTTATTGTTTTTCAATGAAAGGTATTTGAGTCCAACATCCTTCCCTAACAGCAGAGCTTAAAGCATGGACCCTCAGGAAAGACATAGAAATCACCAATTCTGAAAAGAGATAGGGTGAGGAGTTTGTGGAACATTCTGGCAAGCTAAGGAAAACCAAACCAAACCAAACCAAACCAAACCAAAAACAGAACAGAACAAAACAAAACAAAACAAAACAAAACAAAACAAAACAAAAAATTTGAGTTATATTCCATGAACGGAGATAAAGCTAAATAGGAATTCTTAGAATTTTTCCAGGCTGTTACCTCAGAAATGTACCATGAGAAATGTGTGCTCTCCATATTCCGTATCTTCCAGACCACCCATACTTCAGCCAGGAGGTACTAGAAGAGATTTTCCCACAGGCTGTCTCTCAACACTATGGTGACCTATCACAAAGGGAACATGCTGGCAAATGAAAATTGGAATGTGAACATCATCGTGGCAGTCCCTAAAGTTAAATGCTATGAATCTGTTTTATTGAACAAGCACACAGACTTTACTCTCTCTAACATCATTGGTTTTATCAAGAAAGTACCCTCCAATGGGTTCATGAATCCACAGAAGGTTTACTTCAAACATAGCACTAAATTCTTGTCCTTAGACATGGGAAAGACTACATATTCAATCTAATAGAAGCAATTAGAGGTGAAATTGCATTCTGAATCTTTTTAGTACATTGAATGCAGTCAAGAACAAAGAACCATTAACTCCTGCTGCTGTTACTAGAAGCATATCAACTTTCCCTTTTCAATATCTCTTTACTTCTCCTCAGTATGTGTGGGCTGTCTGGAAAAACTCCAGCCATAAAGGCCTCTATTTTTCCTGTTACATGGCTGGTTACTTTCCAATGGCCCTTGTATCATGGCCTATGCATGGGTCTGTCCTTGTCATTTTAATCATTCCTAATCATTTTATCTAGCTCTTCCCTCTTGGATTTAGCAGTACATCAGGACAGCTTTGTAGGAAGTCACAAGAGGAACTGCTCTCAATGTTTGTTCTTGAGAACAAGTGAGTACAAAGCTCTTGGTTTTATTTAACAACAGAAAAATAAGACCTATTGCTCATGGCATGTTTCCCCTTCCACAAAGGAGCATACATTGAACTCCACATGACTTGACTTCTCCTGAATTAATTGCTGCTACCATTTGCTTCTTCTTTTGCGTGTCAAAGCAATAAACTTTGCTTTGAAGATTTCTGGAGAGCCCAGGGAACTGGCTTCAAGTATCCAACGCACAGCAGTTTCTCAGAAAACATCATCAAAATTTTAGCAACAAGCAGGGTAAGGAGGGCATCTCAGGGTGGGGTGAGAAAGGCAGAGAAACATGGCACAAGTTATCAGAACTTAAGCAGAGTGGAAGAGCATCAGAATGGGAGAAGGGGGGCAGTGATAGGAGATGCGTCACATACGGGGAATTGATCAAATGAGTAAATATGGTAAGGGAGACGGGAGCCAGTCTTCTCACTGTTAGAAAAGGAAGTTATAGATATGGGGAGGGAGAAAACAAGCATCAACTCTTCAGTTAGATTGAAATTGGAGGTATTGATGTGAACTAAAGATTTTCTACGCGTAAGTAGTTAAATACAGAAATCTATTATAGGGGATGCCAGGATAGCTCAACAGGTGGAGCGTTTGCCTTGCAACTGTGAGGTCCAGGGCTCAGATCTCTGCCCAGCCTGTGCAAACCCCATACGCTGAACTGTGGTGCAACTGGTAACAGCAGGGATGGTGGTAAAGGTTCTCCCCTTCCATGTGGGAGGCCCCCCAGTTTGGTTCCCACTCTGTGCAGCCCTACATCCACCTGTGTGGAATGAAACCATGTCACAATAATGATGTGAAATTATGGAGACTGCTCTGGGCCCTCCTCCCTTCTCTCTCAAATATAAAATAAATCTTAAAAAAATATATATAATAGATATAAATGTGTGATTGTATGTGCGAACATATCCTAGCTCTGTCTCCTGGGAGGGCCCAAGAGCAGCAATACCACAAAAGCAATGAGCACACACAGAAAACAACATTTGGCTTCTAAATGCCATTTTCTCCTAAAGGGATCCAAGGATCTTAGAAATTTAGGACCGGGGCTGAGGCTGGATAAGTACAACCTGAGACTAGATCATCTTGTTGCTATTCAAACCAATTGGCAGAACCTGAATGGGATCTGTTAATTTTCTGATACTGAGGGTTGTATTGTGATTATATAAAACAGTGTTCTTGTTGGTAGGAAATACATATTAAATTGGACAGCAGTGGTGGGTGTCATGTTGGCAACTTATTCTCAAATGGTTCAACGGCAAAAGTATTTTACTTGCTACTTTTCTGCAAATTTTAGATTCCTTCAAGATAAAATATTAATGCTGTAAGAATAGTACAGTATATTCCAATTTCAGTCTCCCTGTTTGGTCCACTTCAAGTAAGGCATTTGCTTGGTCTCTTCCGTTCATTCTTAAGAACATTCTATGGATGGGGAAGTCAGGATGGCTCAGCGGGTTAAGCGCTCCCTTTGTAGCCCCAGGGACCAAGGATCAAATCCAGGCCCCAGCCAGTGCTCGGACCCATATGCTGAACTGGGGTACGCAGCCTGGTTCCAGCCCTGCGTGGTCCCTGCCCACCTGTGTGGAATGAAATCACTTTGAAAACTGATGACATACAACTATGGAGACTGCTCTGGGCCCTCCCCCTTCTCTCTGTCTATCTCTATCTATCTCTCTCTCTATCTCTGTCAAATACAATAAAATAAATCTTAAAAAAATGAATGTTCTATGGTGAGAGACAGATGGTATATTTAGAAGAAATTAGTTTTTAAATGCATAACTCATTAACTTTTTTATGTTGGGCAATCAGGAGTGACAAAATGTAGAATGAGACACCGAGGAACAAACCAGAGCATGGTGGCTTGTTTTCTAAAGCTTTCATTTTAGTTTTGTTCCTAAGGTTAAATTGCTTTAGATGCTTTTGGAAAAGAGGAAAACACAAAAAGGCAATCTTCCCAAGTGAGTATCCCTGGAAGAAAACTCAGAAAGAACATTAATCTATATAAATGAATTCTAGTTCTTTGAACAGTTAGAAAAAGAAAATACTGATTCAAAGTTGAAAGTCCTCTGTCTTATTTTGCATGAGACATAATTGTGTCTATAAGAAATCTTAAGGACTCTGTGAAAAAGCTATTAGAACAAATAACTGAATTTAGCAAGATTACAAGACACAAGACCACATAGAAAGATAAGTTGTATTTCCATATACTAGCAAGAAGCATTTAAAAAATTAAATTTAAATAACACCACTTACAAATATTAAAAATCAAAATACTTATATATAAATTTAATGAAATATGTGCAAGACATGCGCAAAAAAACTACAAAATATTACTAAGAGATATTAAAAAAAAACCTAAATAAATGGAGGGATATATCATTCCATAGAATAAACTGCCAGGTCTTCCAAAATTCATATATGGATTTAATATATCCCCAATTGAAATCTTAGAGGCTATTATTAAAAGAACTGGTAACCTGCTTCTAAAATATATATGAAAATACAAATGACCTAAATATGCAAAACAATTTTGAAAAAAATTTTTGAGGATTTTAATTTTTGTTATAAAGCTACAGTAATTAAAACAGTTTGGGTATAGGGATATAAATCAATAATATAGAAGAGAGATTCTAGAGCTGTGCTCTTAAATCCCCAGTGGCTTCTACACATGTGTGGCTATTTAAATGTAAATTTAAATTAATTAAACTTAAAAGTTAAATATGTAGTTCCAGCTGTACTTCAAGAGCATACAGTTCATGTGACTAGTAGTACCATATCAACAGCACTAAAGTATCTCCATCATCACAGAAAGTTAGAGTGAACAGTGCTGGTCTGGAAATTGAGTTTTGATGAAGGCACTAACTTAATTTAATAGGGAGAAAAGATGGGCTTTTCAATAATGATGCTGAAATAACTGGACATTTGCAAGCAAAAAAAAAAAAAAAAGTAATAAGTCTTTGCCCATAGCTTACAACATAAACAAAAATTCACTCTAAATAAATGAAAGACATAAATGTAAGGGCTAAAATGATAACAGTCTTCCGAAGGAAGCATTTTTATTAATGAGTTTTAAATTGATTTGTCAGAAATGAAGTACCTTCCAACTAGTTTGAATGGATTCTGATTGAAACCTGGGGAGATAAAAGTTTATTTACTAAGTGAATTTCAAGAATATGGACATAATTAGAGAATTTGATTGAAACTAAATATAATTTAATATAGTCATCCAACAAGCTCAGCTTTTATTTGAATCTAGGAATCTGTGAGGTATCTTTTCCAGTATTAATACTGACCAATGAAATAAAATGAACTAACAATAATATCTTCAGATTACCATATAACAAAAGTTTAATACAGGATTTTATAGTAAATCAAATTTATACTGCTCTTTTTACACGTGTAATTAATAATAAATAAAACTATTAATAAATAAATTAAAATTTTAAATATTTATTTTCTTTGTCTCCTCTAAAGCACTTTGAGATCGATTATTTCATTTTGATCTCATTATTATTTATGAGAGACTAGGTATTATTAAGTCTATTTTATAGATGAAAAGAAGCACACACAGGGAAAATTAAATGCTAATAATTGTCAGAGCCAGGATTTAAATTCTGGTCTTCTGACATCCCATAAACACTCTTTTCTCTGTACTTCCACCCAAACCAAGCATATTTAATATCCTAAAGCTTTCTTCAAAATTACCTTGAACCCCAGATTTACCTTGCATGGAACACAATGGCTGAGGAATTATAATGGCTGAGATGCAGAAATATTCATGGTTGAAAAAGACAGTAGAATCACAAGACCGAAGAGACCTCACCTTACTCGCAAAAGTGTGTCCTAAAACCAATCCAATACACATACCTTCGGTGTTGTCAACCCCTGAACTCTCAGCCTCCAGAGGCAATGGGTTCAGGGAGGCAAAGGTCTTAGCATACTCTCAGGATACGGCAAGTTTAGGTTTGCTGCACAGGTCTAAGCAATCTCATCCTTGAGGGTATGCACAGCCTCAACCCTGTGCCTGTCTGACTCCCCTCCAATTGGGTCACGTCCGCCAGTACCAGCTAATAGGTGACATCTTTGGGGAAGCCAGTTTGAAACCCAATATGGATTAAAGCCTCTTCCTCTGAACTTGAGAGAGTCCCTTTGGATCATCTCCTTTCACAATCTCACCACTTCTCTGTTCTCAGCACAGCACTAGAGGTTCCCAGAGCACAGAGCGGGGCAGGGAGCAGTGCTCGGCATCCTTGCTGAGTGAATGATTGAGCCCATTAATTTGTATTGCCAGTGGGGTTAAGTTTCCCACTCCTGCCGTAGCCACGGCATTTCAATCTTTTCAAATCAAATCTAGGATGTTCTCAGAGCCGAGTGTGAGAAGGAGGTAATTATGTGAGTGAAAGCTTATTCAGAAATAACAGCTGTGGGTCCAGTTATTCAATTTGGACTCTCTAGGCTCCACTGAACCCCTTAAAATAACCTCTAAATTTTCTTCCAAGTTTGAGGCAAGCAGAATTTTGCCCCTGAGCGACAGAAAGCCAAATCCTCTCCTTGTCCTTCATGTCCCAGTACAGAGCCCTGCGGGCCAGACCTTGGGAGGCCCATGCCAACACCTGCTGACAGGTGCTCCTACACTCAGCATCTGACAGAGCGGTCCTGGCACCAAGCATCTTAAGCATAAAACAGGGCTGATTCAGGTGCCGGGCTTGGTTCTTTAGAACCTGCCATCTGGATGTTCCACCTCAGACTAAAGTGCTGAGTTCAGCAGTTCACCTCCACGTGCACATTGGAGCAGCATCAACTCATTACTTTAGACTCATTGGACCACAGGAATAGTGTGCAATCAGAAATCCTCCACCTGCCACAAACGCCTGAGCTGGGCAAATACTCACATTGCTGGCATAAATCTGCAAAGGGCAAAGTGAAAGCTGATCGGGTCACGGGTAGGAGTCCCAGGTCAAGGTCAAGGTCAAGGTCCGTGGATTCAAAGCATAGAATGCTCATCTCCCAAACATGCCTACAAAATGCTATAGGCCTGCCTCTCCTTCCTGCTGGGAAGTCCTCCTTGCTGTGCTCACTTTAAAAAAATAAGTGAAACAGACCTGTGGACCGAGGGTAAGCAGCATATAAGAACAACAGACATTACTGAATGAACGGAAATTTTAAAATAGTGAAGTTTCCTTTACCTCAAGCCACACACAGAATCATTTACATGTTCTTTTAAATCAATACATTAATAAATGAGCTATCCCTCTGCAAAAAAAAAAACCAAAACAAAACGTGTTTGCTTCTTTTAACCTAATTGACAGATTTGTTGGCTCTTATACCCCAAAGTATTGCCTCACCTGACCTTACTTCAGACCTTAAATGGTTGGCTGCTGAGTGAAGGATTCAATCTTAGTAACAGCTCCACATGATTTGTATTTTGTCTTAGTTTTCTAAAGTTTTGTTGGATATTATCTTTACTATGCCATTTTGAAGCCAGGAGACAATGATAGAAAAAAGCCAGAGAGAACTTAAGTCCGGTTTACTACCCAAGATCCCAGTCATGAGTCAGGCCAGGACCTACACACAGATTCTCTCCTCCTCCGGCCCCTTGTCCAGCACAGCGGTGTTCACTAGATTATTCACAAAACCAGAGCTGAGTTTAGTTCATCCCCCAAATCTCCTCACTTTTAGCTACTCCTGGGATCCTAACTGTGGACATAGAACACATTCAGACTTTCATCTTTGCATTTCCCCCTCCTCCACTTGCTGCTTAAAAAGTAGCCAGAATATGATCATTAATGGTTTTGCACAATCATGTGTTATTATATTAAGCTTGACCAATAGGAAAGAAGACATAAAAGCATGTGATAATGAATGTACTCTGTATGATAGCCCTGGCAACTCATTGCCTAGGATGTTTCCCCAATTTGTTTATTATACTGATTCATTTCCTCGAAGAGGTAAGTATCTCTTAATGCAGGGGACAAGGTCCAGTCCCAATCTTCCACATCGCCACAGTGCAGCCTTCCTGCACCCATGTCTTGTGCTTTATCTCAGGGCTGCACACAAGAATGCTTTTCATTCAAAACCAAGCCCCTTGCCAACTTTTCCTCTTCCATCTTCCGCTGGTGAGCCAGGCACACATCTGGTGTGTGCATAGACAATCAGCAGAGGCATTCTGCCTGTTTTATAGCCTCCAGGGTGGCTGTTCAGAACTGTTATTAGCAGGCATCATCTTCATCATTTATTTTGAGATGTCTTCTCTCGCTACACAGTAACACAGATAGGCAGAATGAATACAGTGATAATTAAGTTGTATTTATAGCATTTACTAGGCTATCAAATTGTTCTTTCTGTGAGCCATACAATTACCAAATGAGGATAACAGAGCCAAGAGGTGGTGAGCTGAATAAAATCCTCTTTTGGGTAAAAGCTGCAGCTAAAACAACACACACAGAGCAGAAGGGTGTGGTTGTGATGTCCTGGCACGCACTTCTAAGAAAACTCAAAAGAATCCATGCTGTTTGTGTGGGTGACACCCAACAGGCAGGATGAGAAAGAGCTTTAGAATCAATTAATACTCCCAGGTTAATAATCAAAGTTAATACTCCCATGATGTGATCCAATAGGCACAACCAAGGACAGAGCGTTGGAATTGACTTTTCCCCGTTCTCACCCTGACCCAGGCTTTCCTCCTCTTGCCTAATCATCATCAGAATTCTACCACTCATTCTTCAAGGCCCAGCAACCACTCAAATTCCTTTCACCAAGCTTCTCGAAGCACCTGGCCTTCAGTATTACCGCCTTCATCTGAACTCCCATAGCATCTATCACTCTTAGAAACACATTTGACTCCTCCCTCAGTATTATTGTGTTCTTCATGTGTGTGTGCATGCTTATGCATGCACACATATGCATATATTTTTATTCATGCACTTATTTCATTCACAAATATTTTTGAATATGTACTATATGCGATACTGAAGACAATAGAAAATAAGAATCAATACTTGGTCTCAGTAGGAGAGTCAGAGAAGAAAATATATGATTTCATTGTAGTATGATAAAGGATCTGAAGAGATAAAGATAAAATTCTGTGGAAAACACACCGTTCTAAAAGGTTAAAAACTGTTTTCTGGGAAAGGGGAGATTTATGCTGAAATGTGCATTATCCAGAGGAAGATAATTCTTTCATACTGACCTGATAGGTGATCATGACCTGCTGTGAACTCCTACTGCCATGAAATAAGCTTCTTTTTTACATGAATCTTTCCCCTTCCTGAACCTAGCCATTGGCATATAGTTGAAAGTTTCTACATAAATGATAGATTACTGCTAGGAAACCCTAGTCAACCAGCACATTTAATTCTCCACTCTCAGGTTGTTACATTCAGTAGTTTAGCCATAAAGCTATCTTCCTGTACACTCAGCATATTTTTTAATTATGTATTTTTGCTTCTGTCCATGTTTATGAAGATGAAAGCTCTGGTTATACCACCATTTATTTGCTTCCTATGGTCTTAAAATAAAGATTCTGAGGCATACAAAGTGAAACCCAATCGATAGGCTCTTGTATTCTTTCCAACAAAGAAAAAGCTTTCAACAATTCCTCCTGGTTTAGGGTCCAGAGAGATCACTAGAACATTGAAAGGTCCAGAGAGATCACCAGAATATTGAAATATTGTTTCCAGATTCATAAATTTGAAATTGAACTTCAACATAGAATCTCCCATTTTTTTCAAATGTGGTCATATTTCCCAAAATTCAACCTTTGAATAAAATTCTGATATAAATATATAGTGAATTCAAGTGGATTAATAAAGAACACAGATGTCTCAGTTGCCTAGGAAAGTATATATGAAAAGTATATAGTCAAACCCAGAAGGGAAACATCTAACAGTCAGCAAATGCCTATATTTACAGAAACTCCTGTGGCTCAATCATATGCTTGTTAATCCTTGGCAAGTCCCTGAAGCATATAGTTAACCTGGAAATGTTTTCTCTTGAACCTCTGCCTACAGCAAAGCCAAATTCATTAGCATATCTTTGCTATATCATGTGTAGATTGATTCTTCCTCTACGAATGGTTTCTGAGAATCAATAGTTTTTTTTTTAAAGGAACAACCCAGTTACACAGTATGTACAAATCCACTTGGTTATATGTATTAAAAAAATAGACATACAAGTATACTAGGTTCTGCAGTTCAGTACACATGAATGAGTATCCAAGTCAATACTGTTACTTTCACCTTTTGACTGTGGTCTGAAAATCAGAAAATTACAGACTAATCTGAATAGGACCACTGAGCAGTTCTGTGACCTAGGCAAATTACTTAGCTACTCTGAACCTTAGATTGTTTGTATATAATACAATTAGGAGTAAAACTAAGCTATTGTGTTTAGCTCTTCTCTCTTACTGATCTTGTTTGCTTTTTACTCCATTTATTCCTTAATAAGAAAAACAAATGTTAATTGTTACCAACCAATGTCACCCCACTAAATTTAACAATCAATCAATCAATAAATAAATAAATAAAAGAAAAAAAGAAAAAAATGAAAAATTCTATGAAACTGATCATTTTGAAATTTAACAGAAATATATTTTGTGCATTATTTGTTTTCTAGCCCTTTGCCTGAAGTGTACAAATGTGGCCAAATGTAGCTATAATATTCTCAAGAAGAGGTAAAGGGGGGAGGTGGGGAGAGAATAGGGAGGGGGCATCAAATATGTGGTGATGGAAAGAGAATTGACTCTGGGTGGTAAGCACATAATGCAATACATAGATGATGTCATGTAGAATTGTACACCTGGAACCTACGTAATTTTTCCAACCAATGTCACCCCAATAAATTTAACAATTAAAAAAAAAAGAAGAGGTGAGGGAACTTGGGACTTTAACTCAACAAATATTGTTTATTTACTATAGATCAGACAATGTTCTAACAGGGAACAAAACAGACAAAAACACTCCTCCAATGGAATTTCAGTTCTTATACAGAAAAAAATAATAAAGGTAATAAATCAGTAAAATACAGAGAATATTAGATAGTAATAAGTGACAAAGAGAGCCAGGTAATGAATACAATGGGAGACCTGAGAAAAAAGGAGGAATAAAAGATAGTTACTATTGTTTGTTTCATTTGTATGTATGTGTGTTTTAAGCTTGAGGAATTGAATTGATAAGAATTGTAGTTACTGAGATGGGGAAAAATAGGTGGGGGAATACAAATTAGTGATATGTAGAATCAATCTGTTTTAGAACTATTAATTTTGAGTTAATATTAAACACCTAAATATTATATTAAGTAGGCAGGTAGACAAATGAATCTGGAGCTTTAGAGAGGAATTAGGGACAAGACTTCAATTTAGGAGTCATCAGCATAGGTGGTTGTGAAAGCATGGAGTCTAGAGTGTGGATATAAGTGGCCAAGAGGTTCCAGGATTGAGCCAGGAGCAAATCTAGCAATTAGAGGCAGGTAGAGGAGATGGAATCAGCTTAGAAGACTGAGAATAACCAGCCCAAAATGTAGAAAGAGACTTAAGGGGGTGTGGTAACTCAAAGCCAAGAGAGGAGAGTTTTTCAAAAAGAAGTAGTTATTCAACTGTGTGAAAAACTGTGGAAGTGGGTGGGGGGTGAGTAGATGAGGAAAAACAGGAGTCCACTGGATTTGGCCACATGTAATTCACTGGAGATTCTATAAAGCACAATTTTAGTTGGATAGTGGGATCAGAAACCAGACTGGAATGAGATGAAGAATGAATAGGAAGTAAAGAAATAGAGACTTATGGTTTAGTTAACTACTTTGACTTTTTTTGTGGAGAAGATGAGTAGGAAAATAATGATGCAGTAGAACAAAATATTATTCAAAGTGATAAAAAGCAAGGACCTACAACCAAGATTAATCTAGACAGCAAGGCTATCATTTAGAATCCAAGGACAGATAAAGAACTTTCCAGACAAGAGGCAGAATGAAGAGAATTATTTAGGGTGTGATGCTTAGCTCAATTTGAAATTGGTAAAAGTGAGGTGACTTCTTAAAGTATTGCTGTTTCAGGAAGAAGTTTAAATTCTTCTAATTCTAGCATTCCCTAGGGTTGTTTGTCACAGTCAATATCAGTCTTCAGATGAACTATATCTATAAACTGAGCTGTAGGGTAAAAAGGGTACTGATCTACGGACCAGAACTTCTGATCAGATGAAATGAAGGGAGGGAGAGTGGAGGAGAAGGCTCAAGGTTTAACCCCAAATCTAAATCAGGTGAAAAGAAATTTGATTATTCAAATTCAAAATAATTTTAAATTTGATTATTCACATTCAAATGAATCAAAATAAATGTGATGATCTCTGTTTTAGAATCCTTCTATCTATAATGCTAAAGAAGAACAAGAGAGTGAGCATAGTGTGTATTTAATCCAAAAGCAATTATGATATGAACTTGACCCCATCAATACTGTTAATGAGGAAGATAATGTTACTGAGATGCAGTTTTATTTTCTGTAAAATTAGTAGGGAGAACCACATATTGTTAAACTTCTAAAATTGACCTATATCTGTTATTTCTTATGAAAAGTTGACCTAATAACTTTACTAGGTTTAGAGAATCAAAGGAGATAATGTATGTGAAATTGCAAACTATAAACTATTAGTCAAATGCAGACTCACTTGATTGTTCTAAGTGAGCCATATAAGGGTTAAGTGAATTGTTGAAGACAATACCACCATTTTCTCACTTCCCCAAACAGAGTCCAACTCATAATAGAAACTTAGAAATGATGTTTTAATGATAGAATATATGAGCTGGAGTTTGATCTCAGGTTATTTAGCCCCAAACCTGGGAGCCTAATCACTCTGCTATGCTGTGTTATGTTTGTTGTCAAAGATAAATTAAAGTTAGTTGAGGAGAAAAGATGGAATAATTTTGTGAGACTAGTCACAACTTAATTTAGAATAATGGAAGCAGAAAGTACCACATTCAATAAGCCACGAGGCACTATTTCACTGGAGAAATACTTTGAAATGAAAATAATTTTCACAGGTTGAAAACTTTTGAGACATGGGACAATTTCATAAAGTTCCCATGCTTCAGATATTGTGGTAGAGTAATGATCCTCATTGCCACTATCAAAAGGGACATCAAACACACCGATTAAACTATAGTTATTGATTCTAATATGCTGACCCATCTCTGAGAGGGTAGTACATGTACAGATTGAAAAACAATGCCAGGGACTATGCCCAGTCAGGAGAAGCCAAGGTAATGGTATAGCTCACTGAAGAACAATTAAAGGAAGTTTCATTTCATTTGACTCTCGAAGTGTATACAAAACTTGCTGAAAAGACCAATATGATCCTGTTCTCCTTTCCACACTGCTTACACATACAGTCTGCTTCCGTGCTAGTGGTGTAAGACACTGAAAGCTGACCTCTCCCCTAGGAATCAGCCAATTCTCTTTCAGCCCAGTCCAAACAAAACCCTCCCTGGACTCAGGCCTTCTTCCGAGAATAAATCTGTCTAGCAGATTAACTTTCTATTAGCCTCTTAAATATACTTTGCTAAAGAAATTGTTCTTAAAATAACAGGACTTCTTACTGCTCAAGTAAAGCACTGTAGAAAATTTGGAAAATATTGAAAAGCTTGTCCAACGTCATTACCTATAATAGAATCAACTAGTATGGGGGTATGTCTTTCATAGATGTATAAATTCTAAGTTTATTTTCAATATATATGTATCATGTCTATATTATTTATTTCAAATATTTAAAAAACAAAAGTGTAACTATGTTGCTTAACATAATGTCTTTTAAATTTAATATTATACTTGGAGCCTGTTCCTACATGATGAAATATTATTTTTTAAATGTGATTTTTTAGGAATTTCTTCAGGCTGTAATGGAATAGGTTATATCAAATCAATCTTTTGTACAACACAATTATAAAAACTGGAAAATATATTAGAAATGCATCTACAGTACAATATATAAAGGTATTGGAGAATAGCCAAGGCAGTCAAACCTTGAGGAGCAATCCAGAGAGAAAGGAAATGCACTGTTGTAAAATCAGTATTTCTCCCATAGTTTTCCTTGAGGCTTCTATCTATCCCTAAGCACTTCAGGGTACATGGACCAAACAGACAGCAGGCAAAATTACTATGCTCCAAAACTTCAGATATCAAGAAAAATGAAGGACAGAAAAAAAAGAAAATTGTGGATAAGTCAGTTTAATACTTTGGCTGTTTTCCCTTCAAAGCACATGACATTTCTTAAGTTGTGAGGAAAGGCTAAAAAGCCAATCAGGAAGTGGCTAATAAAAACATGAAGGGCTAAGAACATTTGAGTTTTCAATATTCTTGATGATGGTGGTAAAGTAAAAACTAGAGTTCAGAAATCCCTGAGGAGAAGGTGTTCCAGTAAACAACGTAGGTTTTCTGTGGAGACCCAGAAACAGCTGTTATCTTAGGAAAAAAGAAAACTAGTAAAAGACCAGTCATCACAATACACCATCCAAATGTATCATTACCTCAAGGTAATCTGGCCCTATTCTAATTGCCTTCTCAAAAAATTAATATTTAATTCAAGAGGAAAATAGGGGGGAATCTTCATGAGTATTCATAAACAGTGCTACAACACTCAAAACTTACAATATATATTACAAAATTGAGTCAAATTAAAACTATGGAAAATCATGTGGAGTTACTAGAGGCAGACTTTTAAAATAGTTTTAATTTTTATGCTCAGCAAATTAGATGACAAGATATTAAGCTTCAGAAGATAATAAAAAACTATAAAAAAGAATTAAGTGAAAATTCTATAATAGAAAAAACAGCAATTGAAATTAAGAATACAGTAAATACATTTAACAGTGATTAGCTATAGTAGGAGAGAGAAATAATCATCTCAATAGAACAATAGAAAACATAAAAACTGAAGCACACATCAAAGAGAAAAATGAAAAACAGAGAAGAATGTAAGAAAAATATGAGATTCTGTAAAGATAGTATGCATACAATTGGAATCTTAAAATGTGATTACAAGAATTATAGGTAAAGCAATATTTCAAGAGATAAAAGCCAATAAATCTTTAATTGTGAATGACACCAAACCAAGATATGAGGGAAGCCTGGGTTTCTATTAATACAGTAAATGAATGTCATATGCATTGAAATATTACTCAGTCATAAAAAGAATAAAATATTTTTACTTGCAACAACATGGTTGGACCTAGAGGACATTGGGCTAAGTGGAATAACTTAGAGAAGACAAATACCATATGATTTCTCTTATATGTGGAATGTAAAAAACAAAATAAATGAACAAACAAAACAAAAATAGACTCATAGGCACAGAGAACATTTTGATGGTTGCCACATGGGAGGGGGTGGGGTGGGGAGTTGGGTGAAAAAGGTGAAGAGATTAAGAAGTACAAATTAGTAGTTACAAAATAGTCATGGAGGTGTAAAGTACAGCATAAAGAGTACAGTCAATAATATTGTAATAACTCTGTATGGTGTCAGATGGGTACAAGATAACTTTGTACATATATAAGTATCTAATCATTTGTCGTACACTTGAAACTAATATAATATTGTATGTCAACTGTAACTGAAAAATAAAAACATTAAAATGTAAATAAAGTAAAAATATTGAACAAACTTCAATAAAGAAAATATGTAGGTGGTAAATAAGCAAATGTTAAAATGTTTACTATCCATTAGTTATGAAAGACATTCAAATTAAATCCACAGAGAGATACTAAAAGCTGCCTAGAATGGAAAAAAAATGCAAAGTGCTAGTGAGGATGTGGAACTACTGGTATACTCGTATATATTGCAAATGGGGGAAATGCAAAATGGTGTAACTGTTTTGAAAAGCAATTTGGCAATTTCTTATAAGGTTAAACATACACCCATTATTTGTCCTAACAATTTCACTCCTAAATATTTACCCAATAGAAATAAAAGCAAATGTCACCACAAAGATTTGTATACAATGTTTATAAGATCTTTATTCATAATATACCAAAACTTGAAACAACCAACACGTCCATCCACTGGTAATAGGGTAACCAAGTCCATATCAAAAAAAAAACCAAACTGCTGATACTTGCAATAAAATGAATCAGTTCACAAAAACATTATGTTAAGTGCAAAACAATCATACACTAAAGGCTACACATTGTATGAGCCCATTTCTATAATGTTCTGGAAAGGCAAAACCATCGGGACATAAAGCAGACCAGTGGTAGAGAGGTGTTAGAGGGGAAGAAAGTAACTGAGTACAAAGTAAATAAAGAAATCTTTCTGGGTGATGGAAATAGTCTATCTATTACATATGGTGGTGGTTAGAGTGGTACTATAACTGCATACATTTGTCAAAACTCATTAATTTGCACACATGGAGGACAAATTTTACTGTATATAAGTAACTATAAGCCTTTCTTTAAAAAAGAAACAATTTATGGGATACAAATATAAATTTGGGCATGTAGGGGCATATTTATAGACTCAGATTCATATATTAGAAAAGAGGAAAGACATAAAGTCAGGCAGAGAAAGACAAATACCGTATGATCTCACTAATATATGGAATCTAAAAAACCAACTAAACGTATAAAAAACGAAAAAACAAAACCCACTAAGCTCATAGATACAGAAAACAGATTTTGCTGGTTGCCAGAGCCATGGAGTGGTGGAGATGGCTGAGGGGGTCAAAAGTTACAAACATCCAGTTATAAAGTAAATAAGTCCTGGGTTATAATATACAGCATGGGGACTATTGTTAATATTGTATCACAAATTTGAAAGTTGCTGAGAGTAGATCTTAAAAGTTCTCATCACAAGAAGAAAATTGGTAACTGTGTGGTGATGGATGTTCACTAGACTTATTGTAGAGATCATTTCGCAATATATACAAATATTGAATCATTATGCTGCATAACTGAAATGAATAAAATGTTATATGTCAAGTATACTTCAATTCCTAAAAAAAATTTTTAAATGGCCAAAATGCAGCACACTGACAATATGAAATGGTGGTGAGGATATGGAACAACAGGAACTCTCATTTTTGCTGGTGAAAATGATGAATTGTACAATCATTTTGGACAATAGTTTGGTGGTTTCTTGTAAAACTAAACATCCGCTTACCAAATGATCCTCCAACTGTGCTGTTTGGTATCTACCCAAAGGATTTGAAAATGTATGTCCACACAGAAACATGCACACAAATGTGTATCACAGTTATATTCATAATTTCCAGAACTTGGATGTAACCAACAACAACAACAACAACAAAAATACAAAAATTATTTAAAAATTAATAGTTTGAACTTCTGTCTCAAGAAACTAGAAAAGGTGGGCAAATTAAACTCCAAGAATGTAGAAGGAAGAAGAGTATAATGGCCACAATGCTAGACATAAGAACATGGAAGAAGTGAGAGTCAGAAATAGTCCCACACATATAAGCGTACCTGACACATGAGAGGGTGCCACTCATGTAGCAGGGAAAGAACAGTCGTTTCAATAATTGGTACTTGGGAAACTGGATGTACAATTTTTAAAAAATGGTCTTTGGTCTCTACGGCACACTATTTTCAAATCTCAATTACAGGAAGATTGTATATAAGATAAAACAAAGGTTCTAGAAAATAATATAAGAGAATATCTTCATTACTTAGAGTGGCACATATAGAATGGGGAAAATACATTCACCAAAAAGTACTGATACATGGACTTTATAAAAATTAAGAACTGCTGCTTATTAAGAGACACAAGACAGTAAAAAGACAAGACAAAACTGGAGGAGACATTTGCTCTTCCTCCACAATTAAACAGTCATTTCCAGAATGTACGCAGAACTCTCACAATTCAGTAAGATAAAGAAAGTCAACCTAATAAAAACAGGCAACAGACTTGGATAGGAACTTTACAAAAAAAATGGTAAAATGGCCAATAAATATATGAAATTATGTAACCTCATTAATCATCAAGAAATAGAAAATAAAACCATATAAGATACCACCATACATACACCAGAATTGCTATAATTGAAAAAGCTGACATACTAAGTGTTGACAAGGATATAATACAACTGAAATTCTCAAACCCTGCTAGAGGAAGTCTAATTTCAGATCATTTGACGCTGTCAAAAAAAGCTTAATATACACACACCATATAGCTCAGTGAGTGTATTCCTAGGTACACAGCAACAGAAAGAACTACATACAGCTTACAAAGACAGGTGTGAAAATGTTCATAGCAGCATTGTTTGCAATAATTAAACAACTGAAAATTACCCAAATGTCTCTCAACAAAATAATGCATAAAAACATTGTGATGTATTTAGATGATGGATACAATTTCAACAGTGAACCGTTGTGATATGTTACAGCATGGGAAAACCTCATAAACGTAGGGGGGGTGTTTTGAACAAAAAAAGACACACAATAGGTATATCCTGACAATTCTACATATAAAGTTAAAGGTCTGGGAAACTAATCTACGATAATAGGATGCAGGATAGCAATCACTTTTGGAAGGCTAATGATCACAAGGGCATGAGAGAAATTTCTGGGTGCTGCTAATGTTCTATGTGTTGATCTGAGTGGTGGTTACATGGCGTGCTCTCTTCATAAATATTCATGGAACAGGGTACAGGATTTCTGCATGAATGTGATATTTCTATTATGTAAATAGTTTTTCAAGAGTATAAGGTATGTGATCATAAGGATAGTCATTGGGTAAATCACTGCCTCTGGATGTTTGTTTTAGATGTTCAGTATATTTTGGTATGATAAAAAATACTTCACTTTTCTTTCCGCAATTATCTTGTTTTACTTTTCTAATTCAAATTCTGACTATTTTCAAAGATATATTCCTGGAAGTAGAAGTGCTAAGTCGAAGAATATATGCATTTTAAAAACAGTGAATACATACAGGCAATTTGCTCTTCAGAAAGATCACCCCACTATTAAAATATTGAAGGTCAGTTTATCAAGACAGACTTAAGTGTTCATAGCCCTTATCCCACTTGACCTTTATAATATTTGACACTCCCAACCACCTCTTCTTTCATAAACTCTATTTTGCTTGGGCTTTCTTGGCACCACACTGCCAACCTCCTTCTCCTCCTTCTCTTCTATGTGTTCAATTATACACATGCCCCAAGGGTCAGTTTCTAACTCTTTTCTTTCCTTTCCTTTAGAGGAAATGTCTTCTGTATTTTTACTTTGCCCTGGATGTTTATCATTTCCCATTCTCTTTCCTCTTCCACCCTCATATCTTGTGGGCATTTCCAGCAATGAAGCATTGTCTGTTTTCATGTCCTATCATTATCATAAATGTAACTAAGTAGTGTGAGCAATGGTCAATGAGCTAATAAATATTTGAAAAGGCAGAAAGCATGAGTGACGATACTCGGAAGCTCGAAGACCTCAGCAATTGAGACACACCCTCCAGCTATCCTTCAACTCCTAGTGTATCTTTCTTTTTCCCCCTTTTCTCCCGCTCATTTCTCTCCACCTCTGCCTTCCTCCTTAAACTGTCTTCTTCACTCACACCATCATTATTCTTTTCTTTTAGTTGCATTTTATCTTTTCTCCATACTAAATGACACAAGATATACCCATTTTTTT
>PVKE010006346.1:0-54768 GCA_004027555.1 Craseonycteris thonglongyai | reverse complement strand
GATGGATGGATGGATGGATGGATAGATGAGTGGGTGGGTGGGTGGATGGATGGATGGATATGTGGATGAATGAATGGATAGATGAGTGGGTGGATGGATGGATGGATGTGTAAATGGATGGATGATGGATGGATGGATGGATGAGTGGGTATGTGGATGGATGGATGGATGGATGGATGGATGGATGTGTAAATGGATGGATGATGGATGGATGGATGGATAGATGAGTGGGTGGGTGGGTGGATGGATGGATGCATGAACTGATGGGTGTGTGAATGGATGGATGAGTGGGTGGATGGATGATGGATGGATGGATGGGTGTATGAACAGGTGGATAAGTGGGTGGGTAGATGAGTTGGTATTTGGATGGGTGGACAGAGAGAACTTCTTACAGCTGGAGGAGATGTTGGCTTGCATGCCTCTTTCCCAGGGAAATCATGTCGTGCAATAACAATCATGTGGACACTAAAGTATGACCGTCCTGGTTTGAACCCCAGTTTTGTTGAGTGTCTTGGTTTAAACCCCAGCTTTGCTGCTGCTTTACTGTAGTTCTTGGGAAAAGAACTTACTGTCTTTGAGAGTTTATTTCCTTACCTATAAGATCAACACAATAACGGCATTCATGTCCCAAGCTTCCTGTGGGAGCCTCCGGGGGCATTTCTCACAGTGTGTCATATACGAGAAGGTGCTCAGAAGTGGTAGCTGTTATCTTGTTATCACTGTGGTTTATAGTGAGCGAGGGAAAGTCCGGGGAAGTGAGGAAATCACCAGAGTCTCACACTGCCTGTGAGGCCACTAGAAACCAGGTCTCTGAATCACAGGCAGTGCTTTTCTAGTCTCAAATGGTATCTCTCTGGGTCAAGAATATTCAATGGCCAAAAGCCAAGGAAAGCAGGCAGACATCCAAGTGCTAGCCACTAGGACAATGAGGACCTACCCTTACCTCTAGAGTCTACATGAAGGGTCTTCATTTGTTCAGCAAGTGGCTTTCGGTGCTGCCAGGTGCTGAGCCCTGCTCCTTGTAGCTGCTGGGAGTTCAACTTGGAAAACAAAGGAAAACAAAGGCATACAAGATCCCTTTCTTCATGGAGTTTACAATCCAGTGGGGTTGCGGATAAAAAAGACACAAAATGAGCAAGTAGGATAAATGTAAAGTGCTGACTTGGGGTACATATTAAGGAGAAGAAGAGGAGGTAAGAAGGAAGTCCATTCGTGTGTCTGTGTGCATGAGAGAGAGACAGAGACAGCAAGAGAGTTGGGGAAGGGTGTGATTGGAGACATGGTAGCCATGGGAGAGGAAGTGATGGAGGGAGCCCTGGGGAGACAGAAAGGCCAGTCCAGGTGCGTACAGAGCGCAGTGGGTGGCTAGAGAAGAGGGGGAGAGGGAGGGGAGGGGGAGGGGGAGGGGTGCCCTGGGAAGGACTGTGGCAGTTACTGAGTGAGGTGGGAGGCCAGTGGAAGGTTGAGATTTTAGCAGGAGGCTTGACCTCTATTCGTATTGATCTTTTAATTTTGCATTAGGTGTATGACCATTTTTTTCTTCCTCCTTTCTTTACAAAATCACTTGGAGGTAAGGCAGGCATTTGCAAGCCAAAGACCAGAACCAGGACTCAATCCAGTCACACAGAGCCCTGAGGAAGGGTTCGGAATCCTTGAGCTCAACTGTAACTGGGACATGAACCCCAGTGCTGGACCCTGCGCCTGCCAACCCTACCCGCTTGCAGCTCCCTCTGCTGTCCCAGGTATTATGTCCCCCACTCCCCGAACTTCTCTTCAGTGATCCACCAGGAAATTCAAACTCTCCAGAGCTTGAACTTCTCCCCTGCAGACCTGCAATCCAGTTTGCCAAGTCGTCCCACGTGTCAATACGAGAATGTGTACCCGCTGGCAAACCTGTGACTGGGGGTGAAGAGGGGCAGCCCAGCCCTCTCAGGGGCCCCCCTGGAGACTCTGCTGTGGGGAGGGGCCCCATCCTTCCAGGACAGCCCGCTGCTGCTTTACTCACTCCCCAAATGCGAACAGTGGGCGCAGCTCTGCTCCGTCAGGAAACGCCGAAGGTCGCCACTGGGGTGTCCTCAACTTGGGTGGCACATGTAATGAATCTAAAGTGACCAAGGACAGCCATATATGGGAGGCTATTACCACTCCTCCTTTCATTTGGCTTAAGTGACTGATAAATGCTTTTTCACTTTTCCAAGTCATTTTGTTTAACGAGTCTCTTGGAGGCAGCGTTTGGTTGGATTTACGACACAACTGAACAGACGCTGTGTGACTTCTTCCCGGAGGCGAAGGGAGCCGGGCTGCCAAGTGCATTCAGGACATTGCAGCGCAGCTTTCCATAGCGATAGCCATTGTCCTTTCACTCTGCTGGCCCCACCCCGGCCCACCCTGGGGAGCCCTCATACCCACTCCCCTGCAATGCTGGGAGAGTTTCTGGTAGGGACCAACTCTGGCATTTTCTTTGCAAAAGACTTTGGAATCACGCCCTTACCGCCAAGACCCTGCACAACGTGCTGAGAAGGCGCTCATTTGGATGCTCATGGCGACACCAGAGGGTAGAGCCTGTTAGCATCTCGTAGCTCCTCCAGGGCCCAGCGTACACTGTGCGCAAAGGCGCTCACTGTGACAGTGTGTGCTGTGGCTGGGAAGGCCCAGCACAGCCTGCCCTCCCCTGTGAAGCCCTGCAAACCCCTGGGAGATGCGGCGCATGCAGCGTGGGAAATACCCAGCAGCCCTTGTGGTGGGGAGCAGCCCACGCCATTGACTCAGAAGGTTCTGGAAGTGAACATAGGCTCTTCTTCTCCAGCATGAATTCGGCTCAGGGAACAAAATGGTGATGCTTTGGGCATAAATGATGAGCCAAGTGGACTGATAGGGGAGGGGGAGGGGAACTGGGAAAGGCAGCGCTGGAGAACCGGAGAGCCACCGAGCCCTGTCCGCTGGCGGAGCAGAGGACCAACGTCCAGTAGGAAGCACAGGCGCGGGGCCTCCTCACTCCGTGGCTCCCTCATACTCACTACGTGGCTCCCTCTTACTACGTGGCTCCCTCAGACTCACTACGTGGCTCCCTCAGACTCACTCACGTGGCTCCCTCATACTACGTGGCTCCCTCATACTCACTCATGTGGCTCCCTCATACTCACTCATGTGGCTCCCTCATACTCACTATGTGGCTCCCTCAGACTCACCACGTGGCTCCTTCATACTCACTACGTGGCTCCCTCTTACTACGTGGCTCCCTCATACGCACTCATGTGGCTCCCTCATACTCACTACGTGGCTCCCTCATACTCACTACGTGGCTCCCTCAGACTCACTCACGTGGCTCCTTCATACTCACTATGTGGCTCCCCCTTACTACGTGGCTCCCTCATACTCACTACGTGGCTCCCTCAGACTCACCACATGGCTCCCTCATACTCACTCACGTGGCTCCTTCATACTCACTCACGTGGCCCCTTCATACTCACTACGTGGCTCCCTCAGACTCACTCATGTGGCTCCCTCATACTCACTACGTGGCTCCCTCAGACTCACTCATGTGGCTCCCTCATACTCACTACGTGGCTCCCTCAGACTCACCACGTGGCTCCCTCATACTCACTCATGTGGCTCCTTCATACTCACTCACGTGGCTCCTTCATACTCACTACGTGGCTCCCTCTTACTACGTGGGTCCCTCATACTCACTACGTGGCTCCCTCTTACTACGTGGCTTCCTCAGACTCACTACATGGCTCCCTCAGACTCACTACGTGGCTCCCTCATACTTACTCACGTGGCTCCCTCATACTCACTACGTGGCTCCCTCAGACTCACTACATGGCTCCCTCTTACTCACTACGTGGACGTAGGCTGTTGATAACGGCTCCGCTTAAAAATCGTTATTTGCTTAAAAATCACTCTCTGTTTAAAAAGATGACCTTTGGTACAGGGTCTCTATCCCCAAGTGAACAACACAGCAAAATAAATGAGAAGGTAAGACTCTAGAAAAGGGAAGAAGAAAAGGAGCGAGAGAACAGCCCCTGTGTTCGGAAAGAGCATTACAGTTGGCTCTGAGCATCCTGAAAACAGAGGGAAAATGAGGGGAAACGATCTCATGGTTTCCATGATCGCAACCAGGGGTATTTCATTTCCTTGGGGTTGACTAGACGTCTTGCGGAAGTGAATTATTACAATAAGAATCCTCGTGAACCTCAACTGCAGGGTAATGATGGACAAGATCATGAAAAAAGGGGTTTTTATAGAAACCCCAGAGCTGCACCCGTACGGCTACCTTTCTGCACAGTAACCTCGATGACAGGCCAGGGCGGGGCATGAACGTGTAACTCAGTGGACAGGATTCCCAGGAGGCTCAGTCTGTGGGGTCAAGGACGCAGCCGCTAACACTCCCGCTGTGTTGATCACACGAGAACAGAGCAGAGACAAAGGGCAGCTCACCTCCTCCTCGTCCTCACTCGTCCTGGCAGGGACTTGTTTGGAGCTCCCACATCCCATGAAAGCCTGCGACCTGCAATCCCATGTGGCTGGTGGCAGCAAGCCGTGCCTTTGGGAACCCAGAGGCCACAGTGGCAGGACAGACCGCTCAACTCGGGAAGGAGGGGGCTGCTGTCCTCGACATGAGGGAGGCTGTCACGGGAAAAATCTAGAATTTTCTTCAGGGAGTATCTTGGGAACCGGTCTAACTTTAAATGGGGCCTTTAGTGAGAACTCAGAATTCTCCTACTCTTCTGGCGAACTTGTGTGGGGTCGCGCTCAGAGCCACCCTGGGCCACATACAGTCCGTGGGCCGCAGGTCAGACAAGCTGGCTCTGGAGTCTGACAGTGACGATTTGGGTCTGAGACATCTGCAGAAGCAGCATCAGCCCTTGTCACCGGAGATCCAAGAAGCTCCTGGAGGTCCTTTGTCTTCTGGGATGCCGGGGCCCTCAATGACACCGGAGCTCGCCACGCTGACTGACCCTTGAACTCCCTGCGTGATGACTCACTGAGGGACGGCTCGTGGAGTCTTGGGGAAATTTCTGCAAAGACAGTGCCTGTAGGTCAGGGGTAATTCAACTTGAGTTGTTCTTCCTGGTTGTGGTTAGAGCTTTCGAGGTCACTCCTAGTTCATGATAATAAAGCTGTGTCGTCAGCAGAGAGGAGATTTATCTTCCTCCCCTCGAGGTTGGGGGGCGCATATACAGCTCCTTAAAAGCGCTGCTAGACCATCAACATGCAAGTTCGTAAAGAAGGCCGGGACGAGAAAGCCCCACTGCGAGCTGGTCACGTGCTGGTGGGGGCCCTGCCCTGCCTCCTGGGTCGCTGTCCCTGCCTCTTCTCATTTGCGTCAGGGTTTTAAACACGGACGCTGTGCTAAACCCCCTCTGTGCCAAGGAATTGGCTAATTGCTCTGTTGCGCCCCACAGCTTTGCCTTGTTGTTCGCTGCAGATGACTACGTGATACCACCTTGACTTTTTCGCTGCGTGGAAGGCCATCCCACTACCGAATCCTCTCCCAGGGCCGTCCCAAAGGACACAGAAGGGAGAGACCTGGAGGGTGTGCTGCAAACGCACCCATACTTCGGGAAAAATCACCAGGCCTCCCATTCACCAAGGCTTCTGCGTGTCAGCTGCGTTTCATTAACTAGAAAAGTCTCTTAGGCGCTTCATTGTGAGCACGGATACAACGCCGCTGACCGCTGACGGTTGTCTGGGAGAGAATTACGGGGCACGGATGCATGAGTCAGCACGCAGGCCCTCAGAGTAGACCCCTTGGCCGGGAGACAAGAGCGGGGGCCACACGCGTTTATCAGCGCTTCAGTGAGGCCTGCAGACTCGCCTCTGTGCCAAAAATAGTAGAACAAACACAACATGCTCAGAGACGCAGAAGTGGGGAAATCCCTCCATTCAGAGAAAAAATCCGGTGCCGTAGTAGCAAGAGAGGAGCAGAAAGGGACGTCGCTTGCTGAGTTTTTCGGGGGTTATTTGCTGTAACTACCTGGCTGGAGCGCTTGCCCGACTCCTGCTGCCGCTGGACTTGGCTCCTCTGTGCCCCGATGAAGGAGAGTGAATGGAGCAGTCACACAAGCTGGGGGCTGGGGAAATCAGTGTCACTGCCAACGGTTCCTGATTCAGAGGCCTTCCACTGGGACCTCTCCTTCCCCACCCCCAGGTGCCCACCCTTCTCAGGAGGACGCGCTGAGCTTCCGGGATGGACCTTCCATCGTTCTTCCTCCAGCTAAAACCGTGTGTTTGTCAAGCTGGGAGGTCTATGACAGCGGAATCGCTCGAAGAATATGAGTGATTTCCAGAATTCATGTACATCGTCACCAAAGGAGTAAGCCGACAGGGGCTTCAATTCTGGGCATAGATGCTTGTTGTTAAAAGAGTATGCTTAAGGACCATTGTTAGGTCTCCGGATAACGTCTAAGATGCCACAGATGTTGACGATGTACGTGAGGGTGACTTCCTGTGTCTATCAGCTCGCGATGGCTTTCCCTCTTCTTGGCTCTAGATCAGCTTCATAAAACGCTCTGAACCGTCCTTCTAACTCTGAGAAATGCATCCACGTGACTGTCACTGTGCAATTTCATAGTCACAGACTTGAGGGGCTGACCCGGTAACCCCTGCCCAATGGGGCTTACTTGAATTCGTGCTCGATTTTGTAGCTACACCTCACTTCTTCTATTCGACTTTGAAAAAACCAGCACGGGGTTAGACTTTCTTGACATGTGATAGACATCTAAGACTGATGCTTGTGGGGTTAACGAGCAAGGAACTCACAATCGCCAACTATAATAACAACTTCCAACTGACAAGGAAGGCTGTTTGCAGAGAACGTGATGCCAAGGCGGCCCTGGAAGGAAGCAGCGAGCACCCGTGGGCCTGTGGGAGGCATCCCGCTCAGGATACACCACCGTCAGAGCGCAGAGCTGCCGGAAGCTCAGTGTGGGGAAGACGCAACCCAAGAACATTTTGGATTTAAAAATGAAGTGCAAAATCCTCAAGACTTACAGCAGACATGAGTGTCTTCTAAAGAAGACGTGTGTGTGGCTGCTCTAAGCCTGTGTCTGCCGTAAAGGAAGCGCACGCGGCGGGCAGCCTAAGGGCCGTGCCCAACCTCAGCTGCCCACGGAGCAGGTGAGCGGCTGATCCAACTGGGGTCGGCACGGCTTCACCAGTGCGCACCATGCAGGGCTGTCCTGTGAGGGAGCTTGGAGAGTCTCCGGGGAGGAGGCCAGCAAGCGGGCTGTCCCAGCTCATGGGCTCGGCCTTATCCACGTTGATGGTTCAACTATCAGGCCTGCGTACCGTGCGCTGGGCAGGCTGAGGGGTGGCCGTGCCTGGCAGGCTGAGGGGTGGCCGTGCGCTGGGCAGGCTGAGGGGTGGCCGTGCGCTGGGCAGGCTGAGGGGTGGCCGTGCGCTGGGCAGGCTGAGGGGTGGCCGTGCCTGGCAGGCTGAGGGGTGGCCGTGCCTGGCAGACCTCCGGATGCGTGGGGCTGCTCCTTATAGCTGAAGACCCCTGAAGCTTTGCATTTGTTTGGAATAGGGTTTCCATGGTTCTTCTATTAAAGTCAGCTGTGTGGGGCTCTTCTACCTTATTCTGAACAGACCCAGACCTGTCAAATAATGGAAGTGTCACTTGAGTTATAACACGGGAAGGCAGGCTCCCATCTCGTTCCCTGTAACGATGTAAAGATGGGACCCGGCACGCCCCACCCCCTTCCCGTCTCTGCGCAGCTACAGCGGGAAGAGAAACGCGGCTGGAAGGACGGGGGAGGCATTCAGCGGGAGCTGATGGGCGGGTGCAGGAAGGGGCCGCGTGGGCAGAAGGCCGGCGTCCACTGAGAACGTAGAGTCCATAGGAGGCCCTAGGTTTGCTTGTAGAGAAACTGTGAAGGGAAGGGCAGGCCCGCCTCCCGTGGGGACAGAGCTGAACGGAGAATCCACCGGGACTTCTGAGCCTGAGTCAGTACGGTCTTGCCCTAACACAGAGTTCCATGGTGGAGTGACAGATGTGGCTGAGACAGGATAAGCCAGACTCTTTACATACGTTTCCCTATCCCTAGACACGCGTGTGCACCTCTCCGCGAGCTTAGCCAGGAGGCCTCTGTTGGCTGCAAGGCCATAGCAGTGGCTTCCAGGGTCGCTGCACATGCAGCTTGGCTGTTGAGACTCTCTGTCATTGAGGTTCTACTTTTATCTGGTACAGGATGCCCTGGTGTGTAACCAGCCGGCACGAGGCGTGAATGCACTGGATCCAGCATCAGAAAGCCTAAATAATCGGCGAGGAGGCTGTAATTGGTTTCAGACGCTCGTCTGTCGGAGTTCTCTACCCTCTCTATGTGCATGGAAGTCACAATGACGATGGTGACCCCTGGGGAAGCGCGGGTCTGCGGTTGACCACTCAGGGCCTTTTGCATTCACCTTGATGTTAGAACCTTGTCACCTATAGACGACCTTCCTCGGCTGGTCACACGCCAGCCCTGGGCTGTCCTGGGATGATGGTGCGTACTGGGTATCGCTTTTCTCGCTGCTGTTGATGTATGTTTGCCTTCTCCAGCTCCTCTGTTTCTTGGGTCTCTTCATTAAATTAGCCTAACATTTAAAAAAAAAAAGAAAGAAAATTTAGTTTCTTCAAATCTGGAAAAGAAATCAGTTAATTCAGTTTAAAAATCTATTATGTTATTTAACAAAGCAAAAAAAATCAGGGCTTATTTCTCTCTTCACTGTTCTGCTGCCTGGAAATGAAGCCTCTGACGCATTTTTAAGACCAAAGTGTAAAGGGTCGTGACATCCAGGGCTGAGGGCATCAGCTCCTTTCTGTTTATTCCTGTGAACGGAGGTAGTGCTGTCTCGCCTCATCTGGCCTGATGCGTGCAAAGCTCTGTGGTGTTCCCAGCTGTGGCCACTATCCTGGCTGTTGCTGGCTCTCCACCATGCTCAGGCAAGGGGCAGGGCTGGCCGCCTCCCCCTCCTTCCGGGGGGATACAGCTTAGAGGGGACCACACGTCTCCTTATGACAATGCCACTCTCGTGAGGCTGTTGGGGAGCTTATATGGAATGCTGTGTGTATACTACCTAGCACAGTGCCAGTATCCAGTGCAACTCCAGTGTGCTATGCCTAGTACAACACCGGGAGCAGAAGTGCCTAGTGCAATGCCGGGAGCAGAAGTACCTAGTGCAATGCTGGGAGCAGAAGTGCCTAGTGCAATGCTGGGAGCAGAAGTACCTAGTGCAATGTTGGGAGCAGAAGTACCTAGTACAATGTTGGGAGCAGAAGTACCTAGTGCAATGCTGGGAGCAGAAGTACCTAGTGCAATGCTGGGAGCAGAAGTACCTAGTACAATGTTGGGAGCAGAAGTGCCTAGTGCAATGCCGGGAGCAGAAGTGCCAAGTGCAATGCCGGGAGCAGAAGTACCTAGTGCAAGCCGGGAGCAGAAGTACCTAGTGCAATACCGGGAGCAGAAGTACCTAGTACAAGCCAGGAGCAGGAGTGCCTAGTGCAATGCCGGGAGCAGAAGTGCCTAGTGCAACACCAGCATGTAGTGCTTAGTGCAATGCCGGGTGCGTGGCACCTAGTGCAATGCTGAACACACAGTACCTAGAGCAACACTACGTGCCTGGTACCTAGTGCAATGCCGGGTGCATGGTGCCTAGTGCAATCCTGTGCCCATGGCACCTAGTACAATGCTGGGTTTGCAGTACCTAGTGCAACACAGGGCCTGCAGTGCCTAGTACAATACCGGGAGCAGAAGTGCCTAGTACTATGCCAGCATGCAGTGCTAAGTGCAATGCCGGGCACATGGTGCCCAGTGCAACTCCAGGCACGTGGCATCCAGTACAATGCCAGGTGCTCAGTACCTAGAGCAATGCGGGGCTCAGAGTAAGCACACAGGGAATGCTGTCGGCCGTTGGCTCCATCAGTGGGCAAGCAGCTAAGGGTCCACACAGCTGCAGGCCTTCCACCTTGCTGAGGGGGACATACAAGCCAGACCTCGTCACTAGGTCCTCTCCCTGCCCTCTCTAGGGGGTGGCCAGGGGCGAAGAAAGCACAAGAATTGGATTCCCTGCTGCCCATCTCTCTCTCTCTCTCTCACACACACTACTATTTCAATAATAAGATCAACTGAATGTATTGTTTTCAAACCTGCTTTCTCCACTCAGTAACGCATCACAGACATTTTCCCAAGCCATTCAATAACTTTCCTTAAACATCTTCCTTAATAACAGCATTAGTATTCCATTTCATGGTTATACCATAATTCATGTCCCCAAACCCTCTTTTAATATGTTTAGGTTGATTCTCATTTTTTAACCTATAAATAACCCTGGATGAACAGCTAGGGAGCTAAATCTTTGCACACATCTGTCATTATAGCCTCAGGATCCAGCCTTTGAAGTGACGTTTCTGGGTCAAAAACATATATGGATTTTAGAGTTCTTGATCCATCTTGCCGTTGTTGAATCTTTACAATAATTGAGACTTATTCTTTTAGTGTTCATTTTGAAATAATTTTCAATAAACAAACAAAAAATAACTTGCCACAACAGCACAAGGAACTTTCCCCTTGAATTATCTGAGAGAGAACTGCCGCCCACAACTGCTGTGGGTTTCCCACAGACCACGCCATTCTCGCCACAACCACAGTGCAGCTGCTGAAGTCAGGAAATTAAAGTAGTTACGTCACTCGGCTTTGATTCCCGGACTCCTTTTAAGTTCTAGCAATAACGTCCTTTAGAGCAAAATGATTCAACCCGGGACTGCATTCAGTCGTCTTATCTCGTTCAGCCTCCTGCATTCTGGAACAGCTTCTTAATCTTTCCTTGACGTTCATGACCTCAGTGCTTTTGAAGATGACACTCGCGGTATCATGTGGTCTGGCCCTCAATTTCACTATCTGGTGCCTCCCTGTGATGAGGTTCGGATTGCTCCTATTTGGCAAGCACATCCTGGGCCCGGCGCTGTGTTGTTTTCCCTGCATCCCGTCAGGAGCCTGATAATTTCGTTTCATCTCTTTGCTGCTGATGTTGACATTGATCGCTCGGTTAAGGTGGTGTCTACCAGGATTCTCTACTGTAAAGTTATCTTTTCCCCTCTGTAATTAGTCCGTATTTTGTGAGCAGATACGTAAATATCCCATTCTCTTCCAACTTTTATCCACTATTATGGCATGGATTGATTTATTGGATGCTATAGTAGTTCCCCTACAATACATGGTGATTTCCTGATTCCATCAAACAATCTGCATTTATTAGTTGGCTTCCAACTTTCACGAGTAGCTTTTTCTTTCTCCTAGTGATATTTCTCATTCCCATTTTACTCAGTGGCTTATAGTGTATTAGCATTGTTCATTATTTTGATGGTCATACTGTGCCATAATTAGCCAGTGCCTGGTATCTAATCATTTCTTAGAGCACATCTATACTTTTGGTTACAGTTGAGATGTTCTAGCCTCCCAGCCTTGAAATCAGCGATTTCTCCAAGTGGCTTTGGTCCCTTTCCATAGAGAATAGCAGCAAGACCCCACCACGCGGGGGCTGGGCAGGCTCACTACCACTGTGGTGTTGCCACTTCGTGTCACACCTGGCGCTTATAGTTCATAAGGATGCTTCACTTCCAATGCCACATCGTAGAGTCCATCGTAACTTCTGTCCCATAATCGTATTATCCCATTATCGTCTCTGTACGTTCTCATTTTCTTCCTCCTACTTAACCAACCTCCTCACCCTGCGCCCGGCTGCCCCGTGTTCACATGGACTCTCTCCTCTACTGACTGCAGCTGGAAACCCGGGATGGGTGGTGATGCCGCCACCTGGTACTGCTTCCCACACATACTATCCTCCCCTGACCGGGGTCCCGACTCCGGGGGGAGGGGCACGCCGGCACCTCCTTTCTCTGGGTGGACTTCTACCTGACGGGGCCCCACCTTGTGGCTGTTGTACTGGAATATTCAGGAAGAACACCAGCAAGGAAGGAGCGGAAAGCGTGCACGAAGGTCATCATGGCAACAAGGGAAGGGGACGATGGTTTGGTATTTATAAGATTTTTCTTAAATGAATATACATTCATTATGAAATAAGAAAATGTACTTAATTGTGAAATATAACTAAGACACAAGTCAAAAGGGACAGCGTGTGTTGAGGAGTGGGCAAAGTGGTGTTGCAAGTTCAGTTTTAATAACCAAACCTGCCAACAAGAGCAGGCCCAGAAAACATTTCGACATCTCATCTATTAAATGATGTTAAAAGTCACTGAATAAAATACTTAGGAAGCAAATACAGACCACCCAGCAACAGAAAGGAACAAAATATAATTTTTTAAAGCAATTTTTCTCTTTATTTATTTATTTTATTGTTTTTGACAGAGAGAGAGAGAGAGATATAGAGGCAGAGACAGAGAGAGAACTGAGCTGGGGGCACTCCCCAGTTCAGCATATGGGTCTGCACGGGCTGGGGCCGGGGCCGGGGCCAGGATTCGATCCCCGGTCCCTGGCACTGCAAAGTGAGCACTGAACCCACTGAGCCATCCCGGCTTCCCCCCTAATTATATTTTAAAGTCAAGTTTGTTGTCCTATAACCTTTAAGTGGTGGCATTTACCTTTATAGTTGTCCCGCTTGATGCGTCTTGACAAACATGTCGAATGGCTGTGCAAGTGCCTCACACTCAGTGTGTGGAGAACGTGCATCTGCTCTAAAAATGCCCCTTATACCCTTTTGCAGTCAATCCTCCCCACACTCAGCCTCTCACAACCACTGACTTGGTTTCTGTCCCATAAGTGGGTCTTTTCCAGAATATTATATACATGGGATCCTATGCTATGTAACCTTTTGGGTCCGGCTCCGTTCACTTAGCACAACACGTTTGAGATTCATCCCTGCTTTTGTCCATATCAGTAGCTCCTTCCTTTTGACTGTTGAGGAGCATTCCCTTGTGTGCATGTACCACACAGTTTGTTCTTCTGGACCCCAGTTAAGGGATATTTGGGTTATTTTCAGGGTTTGACAATTATGAGTGAAGCTATAGTGTTTGCGTGTAGGTTTGCACATGAACATATACTTTCATTTCTCTTGGGTGAATATTGAGCAGTGGGCTTCCTCGGTCATATGATAAGTCCATATGTAACTTTATTAAAAATTACACTTGGGCTTCCTATTCGCGGCTGCATCTCGTTTTTCTCACCTTGAGTAGCTCTTACAGGATTTTTACTTACCCTTATTGTCCCCTCGCACTGGTCTCCTGACGTTGAATAAAAAGGTCTCTTTCCATAGTTCTCAAGCCTGGTGACTCATTAGAGTCACCTATATAACACAAGAGCTTTATTACAGATGCCAGGGGTGTTCCGTGGGTCTGAGGAGGGAAGGGTCTGTCCTCCGCATTTTAAAGACGCCTCACATGCCATGCAGCTTGTCGGTCAAGGTGGAGAACTCCTATCTGAAGCGTGTCACTACAAACGATGCATAAGGGAGAGGCCAAAGAGGACAGAAGAAAACAAATTCAGGAGGGTGGTGGTGACACGGGCTTTCAGAAGGGAGAGCGAGTGTATGCCGCGGGGCCAGGGGCTTAGAAAGCAGACGTCTCAGTGCACTGCCTTGTGCTGCAATGGCAGTCAGGGGACCAAACCAAACCCGAACCTTACCGGGGTCATGTGCAGAGCGCAGCACGGGGACGTGCAGGGGTGGAGAGACGTTTTTACTCTTCGTGTAGCGCCTTCCTGTACTCTGTAAGCTGTCTCCCACCACGTCCATGCATTATGTTTACAGTCGTGTTAAATATGAGTTTAGTGAACGGATCAGCTGCTGGTGTGAAGGTTGTGTTAGGAGGCGGATTGGCAGTGGGAGGGCTGATGTGTGCAGGAGTGAGATCCCACCAGGAGTGTGGGGAAGGGAGGGATTCCAGAACCCAGACTGGGCAGCGGGAGTCAGGGAGGAGGGAAGGCCCCTCCGAGTGGGAGGCATGGGAGTCTGCAGGGTTTTGCGTGGAAGAGGGTTGGTGAGGGCTCCGGGCACCCGGATGGGGTGCTCATACTCTTCAGTCACTGGGGTGAGACATGAAGAAGTGATCTATGGAGTAGAGGCTGGTGGTTGGTGGTGGGGTAACGGCCGTGGAGACACGGATGATGGCTGAGGAGCAGTAAGGGAGACCAGATGGCTGAACTCTGGTCTGATTATCTTAGGTTTGCTCAGGTTGAAGACAATGGGTCCTAGAGACCCTCTATGACTGGGCGAACTAGACTGCAGTCCCTTGAACTCCCAGGGACCTGAGGTAATTGTGATCTTCCTGAAATAAGGGGTCAGGTGGAGGATTGAAGGGTAGACCCCAGCTGTCCCCTAAAGAGCTCCCCTCCCTCTGGTCTTGAGATGATGAGGTGCAGTCACTGCTGAGTGCCCCCCGCAGCCTTGCATCTGACCTCTGCCCCACCCCTATGTTAACGTTGTCATCATGTGTCCCTGGTGTCCTGGCAGGTGTGTCATAACTTGCCAGACCCCCAAATGAATACGCCTCCTTACAGTTTGCACCTTCGCGCCCATATTCACCTCACCTGAGACTTGGCCCCGATGGCATGGAAAAGGGCAGAGCGGGTCCCTTCTAAACCCAAACTGCGGTTTCCACGTGGGGATGAGCGCATCGAGGCTGACTCCCCACGAGGGGATTTTATTATTTTACCCCCAGGGCACCTGGGTCCTTGGGTTGTGTATGTTTGGGCTATTGGTAGGAAGTAGAATACTCGAGAGTTTGGAGAAAAATCCTGAAAACGGTGTAACTATCTGCATATTTTGAGAGGAAATGCAGCACAGAAGCGTGCCTCCTTCCACGCGCACCGTGGGACAGAAACGAGATTCTCAAGGACCTGGACATGTTTTCATGATAAAAACTTCACTTCCACGAGGAGGAGGTGATTGAGAAAGTATTGTATGTGTTCTCCACAGAGGAAAGGAAGTGGAAACAGCATGTGAATCTCGTTTGCTGGACCCATTGTGACAAGTTCAGCTGATCTTTATGCATCAAAGAGCCAAAAACTCCGTCACTTTCTACATTTCTCTTTTGTAAATCAGCGAAGCGTCAGGGTAAAAAATACCCACGTGTGTCACTGTAAGATGATCTGATTTTTCATGATTTCACATAGTGTTTTCTTGTCGTGTGCTGCCTGTCAATCCTCTTGGAAGAAGCTACGACCTCCTCACTTTCTGAGTGAGCTCCCAGCCTGGCCCGTCTGCACAGTGTAGGAGGCTCATGCCCATCCCAGGGCGCCCTGAGTTACTGGAAAATGTGTGTGCACATTGCACCCCTTTAGCAAACAAATGCTTAGCTACGTGATGCTGGTGTTTCTCCTGAAATTCCAGATGTGGAATTGTATGATCTGTGCTGTCACATGTCGTAAATAACACGGTGGACTCTTTGCGGCCACATATGGTCCCCATGTGCGGCGTCCGCCCTCTCTGAGGCGTGCTGACAGCTGACAGCACTTGGATATGGTTCGGGTGAGTTTTCTCGTTACCCACATAAGCCTTCCATTAGCCTGCTCTGACCTGAAGCGGTAGACGCAGGGCACACGCAGACAGCTACAGGGACATGCAGTGCCACTGCTACGCCCCTGAGTGTCAGAGGGCAGGTGCACGTGGCATTGTCCTGCCCCGATCGGTGGCAGTGTGGCAGCTGAGTGAACTGGTGGAGTGACTGAAGCCGCAGATGTGCATCAGGCGGTGATGGTGGCGGTGGCGGGCACGGGAAGACGGTTGCTAGCGCTCAGATCAGCCCCCCTCCGCACAACCCCCAGGCACCTCTAGACCTTGTGCAGGCATGTCTCCAAGTGCTCCCAACAGGTGTCCTCCTGGGCAGTCTCTTGGCTTCCGCTTTCTTTCTCTGTTTCTCCACTTCCCTCTACGGGGAGGCTCAGAAACCCACCAGAGAATGTCTGTCCCCACCGCCAGGACTGTGTTGCTGAGGACCTCTGTTCCCAGAGTCACCCTGAGCAAATTCCGAAAGATGCAGCCCTCTGTCCTCCATCCCTGCACCCGGGTGCCATCCCTGACAGGGGGTCGCTCCCGAGGAGTGGAGGCTGAGGGTATCCCACGTCCTTCAAAGCCGCACGGAGACCGTCTGTGACAGGCACAAGGGAGAGGCAGTTTGCACGTTCACACGCCAAGATGTTAGTGGAGCTACTGTCTGCTGATGGGCTGTGCTCGCTCCTCACTCACTCTCTCTCCCTCTCAGATTCAGATATTTCTCATGTTCAGATTCAGTGGCTTTGCTTTTTGTGGTTTTTAAAAGAAGAGAAGAGTGCCCGGGCTTCCTGGACAGCCTGGTAGAGGATTGGGGCTGAGCTGAGCTCCCGCCCGGGCCCTGGGTTCGAGATGCCCTGTCCCTGCCTCTGCAGCCTCCTGCTGGAGGAAGCATGGCCTGGGCAAACGGGTACCTGCTGGCACGCGGCGGAAGATGGACGCAGAGAAAACCGGGTGAGAGAGACCCACTTCCTGAAGCTTGCTTTTGGGAAAATGCCCGTGGGGGTTTGGGGACCAGCTACCGACCAGCATAAAGCCACGGACCCCCCATGTGGGCCATGACTGCCAAGAAGGAGCATGCCGCTGGTGGAGGGTCCAGCTTCTAACCCCCGGAAGCCACGGTGATGGACGAGCTGGCATGACTCGCTCTTCCCTGCTTGGGACATGCAGACACTGCTGCCGGGCCCTTTGTTGCTGCATTGTCCCTGCAGAGTGGCCGATGTTGTGAGCATCACCCAAAATGCCCATACCTGTCTCTGCTGAGCCTTCATTCTTGGATGACCTGAGTCATTCAATCCCACCCAGCTCAGCTGTTTGTTCTTAATTCCTCCTGTTTACAGAGTGTTTGATCTCTGCCCTACTTCGGGTTTACTGGGACAAATCCCTCCCTACCCCTGTCTGGCCATGTGGCCACATCAGCGAGGCCCACGACAGGAGGCCCTAAATGTGCTTATCTCTGGGAAGAACAGCTTTAAAGCTTTAATTCTTTCCCCATAAACACTTTTTAAAGGGCATCGAGGCTGGAGTGGCGGGCGACCACCCTGGAACAGGATAAGCCACGTTCTGAAATGGAAACGTATTGAATTTCTCTGGTCAGAGCTTGGACCAGTTTTATAGTAGCTTTGCACTTAAAAGAGCCAGAGAATTCAACACACAGGGGTCCCAGGTTCGGGCTGCCCAGGGCCACGTCACAGTTGTGAGCACCCAAGACTGCGTGTGTTTGGGGCCAGCCGAGCAGGAAGTCCGGAAACACAGTCTAGGATCCTTGTGCTGATTGACAGATAGGAGTCCAGCCCACCGCAAGGCTGCAGGGCGGCTGATTTTCCTCTTTGCTTCTGGAAACTGGGAGCTGGTTCCTGGAACCCACGTCACAATCCTCACTAACGGCTACCCTGTGGAGCCCCACACAGAGGCGCCAGGGGGACCGACGTCGGACACACAGCTTGTCACCCTGGGACACACGCTGAACTCCTGGTGTTTAGTGATCCAAAAGCAAAGCTGCATCTACATCAGCGACTTGGATTTAACTCAGCCCATCAAGACTGTCTCAATTGTGCTAGAATATATTTCACATAAATTTAGCATGTTTAGGTGCACCATTCAGGGGCATTAAGTTCCCTCACACTGTTCTACAACCTTCCGCACCACCCATCTCCAGAGCCTTTCCAGCTTCCCAAGCGGACGACCCTCCCCGTCAAACACTCACTCCCCACTCCCGCCGCCCAAGCCCCCAGCACCGCCGTAGTCTATGAGTTCAACTGCTCCAGGAGCCGCACATCCATGCAAAACACTGTCGTTCTGTGACTCGGCTTATTTCACCCAGCATGACATCTACATGGCCCATCCATGTCAGAGCCATGACAGGGCTGCCTGTTCTTTATGGCGGAAGAACACTCCGTCATATGGGTGGACCACATGTCGCTACCCATCCATCCATCAACGACACCTCATGAGCGGCGTTCACATTTTGGTCACTGTGCATGATGCTGCTGTGAACGTGGGTGTGCAAATATCTGTTTAAGTCCCTGCTTTCACTTCTGGGTGTGCACCCAGGGAGGCTCAGAGGGTAATTCCACGTTAAAATGTTTGAGAAATTGCCACACTGGCTACTCCATCTACCTTCCCACCAACAGTGCTCAGGATTCCAATTTCTACACGTGCTCACCAATAACTGTTAGTTTCTATTTTTTGTGTTGTGTGGGTGTATTTAAAAAAAAAATAGCCACCCTAATGGCATGAAGTGACCTTTCATTGTAGTTTTCATTTGTTCCCCAATTATTAGTGATTTTTGAGCATCTTTTTTATGTGCTTATTGGTTATTTATATATTTTCTATGGAGAAATGTCCACTTCAGTCTTTTGCCCAGTTTTGAATTGAGGTCGTTGTTGAGTTGTGGGAGTTCTTTGTATATTCTGGATACCAATTCCTTACCAGATATGTGATGTGCAAGTATTCGCTCCCATCCCAGGGCTGCCTTTTCACTCTCTTAATAGTGCTGTTTGTTTGGTGACGACTCACTGAGTTTAGTGACCACTGGTCTCTAACAAAGTAAGGGGCAGGGCGAAACGAAAGAGCTGGATCCCTGGCCATGCTGGGCAGGGAGCAGAGAGATTTCACTGTGACAGCCAGCCTCTTGGGACAAGGACAGGGAACTTGGTGGGGAAATTCTGGAATTATGTAATAACCGTGTGGTGGGCTGGCTACTCCCTTACTACGACTCCCTTGGGATTGTAGAAGCCCAGCGCTGTCCAGTGAATGAACCCATGGAGCACAGTGTCAAGTGACTAAATGGCTATGGCACATGAAGGGACCGGGCCTTGCAGGTCTGTGACCTTGTGTCTGTGCCTGAACTAGGAGTTCCTGACGCTTCCTAGGGCTGCCCTGATGCTTTGAAATGGCTCTGGGTCAAGGCTGCCGGCCACCGGGCAGGGCTTTGTTTCTTCCACTCAGTCTTCTCCCCACTAACCACGGCCACACAGCACAATGACAGACCAGTCCAGGAAGGCAGGGGGCAGGCATGTGGGCACCACGTGGCCACTAGAGACGGACAGGCTTCCGATGACGATGGGATGGGACACTGCGTTTTTCTTCAAAGAATTTAGCATCTTTCTCTGTGGGCCGCCAGCCATCACCTTTCCTCAAATCCGCTCATGAGCTCATTCCCAGAACAAACTTCCTGTCACGCCAGCCCAAGGCCACAAAGCTCAACAGTCCACCAGGAGGGGAGAGGCCATGCAGGGCGCCCGACGGAAACCTTGACTGCTCTCCCTGCATCTGGCTCCATGTGGGGCCACCCCTGGGCCACCGAGTCACCTGGCAGAGCAGAGACCTTCCTTCTGACGTAGCTGCGGCCAATGGCAGGGTCCCCGATGGCAGGTTTCCCTTTTCTGTTGACATCAAAACCCACGACTGTGCTGCATCAACCTGGGATTCAGTGGTGACAGGTGGAAGAGTTGGTTCTAATTTATGTTTGTACAGCTTATGATGTTCTGTTGTACCAACAAGTGAAATGAGAACACTCGCTTCAATGTTTTTCTGATTAGGGATGAAATATATGCTCAGTGAAGCTATTTGGAAAATACAGAAAAGTGTAAAGAAGAAAATTAAAATCACGTGTAAGATCACAGTTACTCGCTGCTAACATTTTGATTCATATCCCCCATGATTTCATTCTTCCTGTGGTAGTTTGGAGCAGCGTTCGTAACGTTGAAAGCACACATGCATCGTCTAGAGACCTGGCAAAATTTCAGACTCTGAGTCGGAAGGGTTGGCCCCCCGGCCTGAGTCCCTGGCCATGCGGTGCTGCAGGCCTGCTAACCTCACCGCTTAGCAACGCTAGGATGGTGCTCAGACCAGGGGGTCACGTCCTGCAAAGTGCCGGCCAGTAGACTGTTCTCCCTCTCCAAGCATCAGTTTTCTCATCTGTAAAATGGGGATGGCATCTGAAGGGAGTTTGTAAAGAATAAAAGATGAGGCATGCCAGCAGGGACCTGCTGCATGGCAGGCGCTCTACATTATCTACAACTTGTAACAGGGGACTCTGACAGAGACGATTCCTCCTCAGAAGGGCTCCTGGTGGCCAACTGCACTCGAATTAAACAGCAGCAACAGCCAGAGCCCGGCAGCCTTTTCGACACAGGGGCCTCTCATGCAAACCACACTCGAGGAAGAAACCCGCCAGGAGCTGCCGGCCTGCACTGTTTTTGCCCTTATGAAGGAGGTTCCGGAATCCTCCATCAACCAAGGGGACTAAGCCTTTCCCATCCAATCGGAGCTGCACAACGCTACCCCCATCAGCATCTTCACCAACCAAACAGGCTCCATTCAGACCAATCAGGGAGCAGGGGCGGGGACTTCTATCTATAAGCCAGTTCCTTGAGGCTTGGGCATCTCTCCCTTTCCACCAGAGACTGTAGTTCCCTGGTGGGAGCTGGACAGTGAAGACGTTCCACCCAAGCAAAGCGGACTGGCGTGGACCAGGGAAGGCAGAGCAGAGCCGTCTAGCTAGAGAGCGGCCTCAGCCCTGCTGTCCCCAGGACACTCCTTCACGGTGGAGCTCTCTGCACCGATTAGCAGTGATGAACATTTCCTTCTTCAAACTGGGGATTCCTGTTGGTGTCCAACTGGCATCAGTGGCTGCTGGGCAACACAACTAAATTACAAGGAAATGAATTATTTCCTAGGACGCTGTCATTTGTGTGTGCAGCTGAAGCCCCGGCCTGCTTCTACTTGACATCATATGGGGGGGACAATTTTCCAATATTAAAAGTTCTTTGAAGACATAAATTTTAATAGCTGTGTTTTAATAGCTTCCACTGTGTTGTTGAACCATAATTTATTTGAACATTTAGGATGTGGAAGTAATTGTTTACTTATGTATTTCTTATAATCCAATAAACTCTTGTTAATGCAGCAGCTATGTTATGGGAGAGGAGAGCTCTAGACTGAAAAAGAACGTGTGTTGTGTGTTCCTGCTCTGAAAAACAAGGGTTATAGGGCCTTGTAAGGGAACAGCTGTAGCCACTTACAGGCCTCAGGCAAGGATTTTTTTTTTTTTTAAAGTTCTGAGGGCTCCTGGCACCCTATGGGCTGCTGACAACAACTATAGAAATACAGCTATATTACCAAAGAGGACGGAGAAACAGGATTTATAGATGTAGCAACAGTAAGTAAAGTTAAGTGTTTTCAAACAAAGAAGATATTTCAGGTCTTTGCTGCTCTTGATGAAGAAAATAACTATTGAGAAGAAACCGGGTGAGCTTGGGAAGAATCAATGTTCTAAGAAAGAATTCAAACATTTTAGGATTCTTCTGCTCTTGGCGACTTCTCCCCCTCAATTTCATAGTCAATAACCCACTTGCAGACCTTAAATTTACATTAAACTCTGAAATGATGTTTCTTTGGAATCCTTTCTGGCGTTTTATGGGGTTCCCTTCTTACCGGGCTCAGGGAAGCCAGCCAAGAGCAGAGTGTGTATGTGGCCGGGTCGCCCCGCGGAACGTGCGTGCAGTCCCCACCTGCAGAAGGGCAGCTGAGATGAGTCGCACAGATGCTCACCTGCGATGGAATACCGTAGGCTTCCTAAGAAGGGAGCTTCGGGTGACAGCAGCTTTGCCTCTAGCTGAGGAAACATGTGGATTGCTTTTGTATCTTTAAGGAGGATTGTGAGGTTTCGTGAGTTTTGTAGACTCGGTAGCCGGGACGGGGGAGATGGCTTGTGGTCTCCACTCACTCCCCATTAGAGAGGCGTGTGCAGGTATATGGTGGGGCCCTTGAAAATCTTTCTGCTGAGACTCATGCCTTGCAGATGTGACTTAATCCTCATGAAAGGCCTGTGATGGAGCAGCTGTTATTCCCACTGAATCCCACTATTCTCGGGCCACCAGTTCCTCCCACACGGAGGGTGCACGAAGGATACCTCGCCATCAGAAACACCTGTGCCCTTGGGCAGATGTCTGTCCATCACCCGGCTCCACGGGTCTGAGAAGTGCTCTGGAAACCCAGCCCTCTGGCTTCACCCTGAGGCCTGCCCCAGTAGAACCGCTCTGCTGGGGCACCTTCCATGGGACTTGGCAGGGACAGCCATACCTCAGAGGAACCCCTGGAGCCCTGAGTTGTGCACGGTTCTGTGGCCACCGCACCCCTTTGTCTAGATTCCTGCAAAGCTGACGACGTTTTTGACTTCTTTCTAAGCTTCTCATTCCGGTGAGCCTCAGAAAGAAGTCGTTTCAGCTTTTTCACTTTGATAGACCCATTCTACACTCATCTGCCCGATGCTATTTGTTTTCTTATCAGTAATCGTTTTTACCATGGGCAGTGTTGCCAGAACAAATATTAACTCATTGATTTTAACATCTGTTCACATGAAATCTGATATTCGAATTCTCCCCTTCCTGATGTCTGATAGCTAAGGCGCCCTGGGGAACAGTCACGCCCATGTCTGTAACCAGCACAAGCATTTTTGTTCCCCCCACCCCCCACCTTTGTGTGTGTGTGCGCGTGTGCACATTTCTTTGCTATTTTCTCCAGTCATGCCCGCTGGCTTAAACACATTCATGTGACCCCAAAATGGAGTAAGAGAGAGATGGTTCTCCACTCTTCCTCTCTGCTCCTCCCCTCACAGGCCCCTCAGGGCGAGGCAGCTTGGAGGGTCTCGGCTGCCAGCAGTCCTTGGCAGCTGGCCAGGACTGCGACATTTGACGTCCCTTCTCTCTTAGAAGCGAAGTCTGTTTCTTCAGTGGAGGTGGGAACCGACAAACCAGTCAGCCATGTTTTTCTCTGCACCTGAGGGACGAACAGGCCAAGCCAAGGGACTTCGACTCAAGCACATGTCAGACATCCGGGTCCGTCCCCAGAGCACCCCAAAGGGCCCCTCAGAGGCCAGAGGATGGACGGACAGCATGCCTTAGAGCACCTCCCCACCAAAGGGCTGTCGGAGGGAGGCCGTGTGTGGCAACGGCCATGTCACAGGGGTCATCCTGTGTCCTGGGCAAGCAAAGCCATGTGCGGGCACCGTGAGCAGGTCCTGTGACCGGCACGTGAAGGGACCCTTGTTGCTTTGGTCACTGCTCTGTTTGTCAGCTGGCTATCCCCTGATGCCAGGTCTAGGGGAAAGGACAGTGCTTGTCCCCCGTGGCAGCCCCACGGACCTCGCAGGAGCAAATCACAGGTGGGAAGGCTCTGTGTCACCAACACATGAGCACGTGTTGCCCCTGGGTGTCTCTCCATCATAGAAGGACCCACGCTCACACAGCCTGAGGCTAGAAAACAGGGATTGCTTGTGCACTCGACCTGCGAAAGATACTTTTGTAAGAGGCCAGATGTGATGAGGTTTGGAGCAAGAGCATCTTTCTTCGCAAATTACGAACGTGAGACGTGTCACACCTGAAGGGACAGTGACCTTCGCCTCCCTCGTGAAAGATGCTGGTCTGCGGCCCAGACAGGCCCCAAAGCTGCCGCCCTGCAGAACGCCTTTCGGGACTTACCCAGACGCCTGTGTCCAAGGGCGAGAGCTGAAAGTTTGTCACACATGCCTTTAAAGTTTGGGCTTTTGAAAACATTTTCATGGTGGTAAAATACACGTAACATAAAATGTACTGTCGTCGTGATCCGTAAGTGCACACGTTAGTAGGAAGCACGTTCACACTGTGGTACAGCCGTCCCCACCGTCCATGTTTAGAACTTTCTCAACTTCCCAAACTGACACTCACGCCCACCCACCCACCCCCGCCCTGGAACCATCACCTCCTTTCTGTCCCTGTGCCTTGGACGCCCCTAGGGACCTCGAAGGAGGGGAACCCGGAAGCGTTCGTCTTTCAGCGACTGGCTTGTTTCACTCATAATCTTTCCAAGTTCACACAGTCCTGCGGCTCACCCATGTGGAGGCATGACGCCGATTCCCTTCCTTTCTGAAGCGAAGCCCACGCCTTTGCATGGACCACGGTTTGCTGACTCCTTGATCGGCGGACGGCACCCGGGTTCCTGTGCGTGATACTGTCATGAACACGAGTGTGCAGTTACCGCCTCAAGACCCTGCCTTCCGTTCTTTGGGACATAGGCCCAGAAATGCAATTGCTGGGTCCTGTGGTGATTCTGTTTAATGTTTTGAAGAATTTCCATTCTGCTTCCCACAGTGCTGCACCTTTCACATTTCCACCAGCCGGGCACGGGGGTTCCGACTTCTCCATGTGCTGAGCAGCACCTGCTCTCTGTTTTCTGATTGTGGAATGACTGCTCTAATGATTTGTTTTACTAAGCATCTCTCCGATCACTTACTGGTAATGTAGACGCCTTCTTTGGAGAAATAGCAAGTCAAGCCCTTTGCCCATTTTTGACCAGACTGCTTGTTTTGTTGTTGATTTGTAAGAGTACTTTATATCTTTTGGATATTCACTCCAATCAGATATAGAATTTACAAGCATTTTTCCCATTCTGTGAGCTGTCTCTTCACTCTGTTGATAATGTCATTTGTTGCATAGAAATTTTTAATTTCAGTGTCATCCAATTTATCTCTTATTGTTCTTGCTGTTGCCTAGTATACATTTTAGAAAAAAAGAAAAAGTTCTTTGATCAGACTATGAAAGGGCAGACAGAAATGAGAATCCTGCTGACGGATTCTACGTGACCTCTGGAGGTTGCTGCGGTAACCGAGAATTTGCTCGGTGGTGGGTGAGGGGAAGTTGTGTCTTCCTGACTCTGGGCGGGATGGGAGGCCTCTAGCTGACATTCCGGTCACACCACAAATTCCACAGGGCTCAGCAATCGCAATAGCCCCGAGCTCAGCTCTGGGAACTCAAATGAGCGAATGTCTTTTTGTTTCAAAGCCACAGACACCTGGCCTTGCAGACAGCTGAGCCCTGCTTGTTATATATCATTTCCACACGTCCCTACACATACCACACACACACACACACGCCACACTCACACATATCATACACACACATACATGCACACATAACACATTCACGTCACACACCACACACATGCACACACACCACAACACACACAACACCCATCTCACACAAACATGCATACACACCACATACAACACACGTACCACATACACTCACATGCACCACATACCACACACAATACACATGCAACACACGCATGCATGCAACACTGCACACACATGCACACACACTACACATGCACACACTTGCATGCACAACACACACATGCTCACACACTCACACACACACACATGCACACACACACACACACATTCAGATGAGGTTCTCTTCTAATCTTCACTTGTCCTTGTGGTGTGAATAGGACCAGGAACCCCAGGCCTGAACGATCACGTTTGGAAGTCTAATGTTCCGCACTGTACATACTATGTTTCTATCGAGACAGAAATTCTGTCCGAGCCTGGGGCTGTAGTTCCAGAATTGGAATGTCAGTAACATCCTGAGCCGGGACTCTGTCCACACCGAGGATGGGGGTCCTCACAGACACATGGAGGTTCTCCGTGCATCCTTCACCCCCGCCTCCTCCCCCCATACCCTCAGCCGTGGGTCTTGTTCAACCTGAGCCTCCGCTGGGCCGGCTCTCAGGCTGAGCCGGCGTCACAGGGAGCGCCGTGGCTGCCCTCGTCCTCTGTCCTCAGGCCCCACAGCGTGGCCTCTGGGGACCTCATGGGTGTTCTTTCTCCGAGCCTAAAAACGGACACTTCTGGAAAGTCGGTGCCTCTTCTAGAAGATTCCCTGCATCTGGGCCCCTGTCATCACCATTCCCAGTGCCTTAACCCAATTGATGGCCTCTCTCGGAGCAGATGACTTATCTCCTTCCCTGCCTCTGGTTTTCGCTCCCTCCTGGGCCTCCGTTACCATCACAATTGCCACCAACCGCTTAGGCCGTTCTGGTTTACCCCGAACTGATTGAAATGCCAGGTTTTTCTGTTTGTTTGTTTTGTTTTTAATTAAAATCACTTCCCAAGAAAGACCTGAACCCCTCAGCCTGGTGGTCAGTGCCCTCGTAAGGCTGCCAAACACGCGCTCCCCTCAGAGGTTATGTGCAAAGGAGCTGAGGAGAGGGGACCTCGGGCAGGAAGCCTGACTCCAAAGGGGCAAGTGCGCAGAGAGGAGCGGCAGGGAGGCCCCCAGCACGCAGCCCAGCCTGGCTCTGCCTGCTGTCCTTTGTGGGTACGATCACAACACTGGGGGGGCGCCCGCGAGGGGACCAGGGCTGTGCTGGGTAAACGCACGACCCAGGAGGCCAAAGGCCAGGCTCTTCAGGGAAGCAGCAAACGCCATTCAGCCCAATCTGCGCTCGGTCAGTACGGCGCCTGGTCAGTACCTCGCCCAGTCAGTACCTCGCCCTGTCAGTATCGCGCCTGGTCAGTACCGCGCCCGGTCAGTACCTCGCCCGGTCAGTACTGCGCTTGGTCAGTACCTCGCCCGGTCAGTACCGCACCCGGTCAGTACCTCGCTTGGTCAGTACCTCGCCCGGTCAGTACCGCGCCCGGTCAGTACCTCGCCCGGTCAGTACCACGCCCAGTCAGTACCGCGCTTGGTCAGTACCTCACCTGGTCAGTACCTCGCCCGGTCAGTACCGCACCCGGTCAGTACCTCGCTTGGTCAGTACCTCGCCTGGTCAGTACCGCGCCCGGTCAGTACCTCGCCCGGTCAGTACCATGCCCAGTCAGTACCACGCTTGGTCAGTACCTCGCCCGGTCGGTACCATGCTTGGTCGGTACTGCGCCTGGTCAGCGCCCGCTCCCGCTTCGCCCCATGAGAGAGCGCAGCCAGACACGGCCTGAAGGGGCTTATTCTCCGCAGAGCCGAGTCCGGATTTTGTCTACTTAGCAGAACACGAGACTCAGCCCAGTGCCGCTGGGAGGGCGGCTCTGAAAGCGGGGAATGAGGCGATGTGGTTAATAGTTCCACCAGATTTCCGCCTCTTGCTGTCTGTTTGATCACTTTGCACGCAGACTTCAAAACACCGAGTTGTGAGAAAGCTGAGCCGACCTCGTGTTCGCCCAGGAATGTCGCCTTTATTAGGTTTGCTGGTAAAACAAACACGAGGTGCCGGGGCTGCCCCAGAAACAGCAAGTGGAAGGAGCTGCTTACGGGGAGTCACCGTCCCCTCGTGGCCCACGTCTCTTGCATGAGTTATCTCATCATTTTTCTAGCAGCTCCAAAGCCATGGTTCTCTGAAACACCCATAGCATTTGGATTCTGGGTGCGAATGTGCTTTATTTGCTAAGGAATGGGTTTGTGATCGGGAGCTGAAACCGCTGCCGGTGAAGATAGCTCCCAAAGAAGCAGCGGGGTCTGCACATGCCTTTTGTCACGGATGTCACTGATTTGTAAAGTGTGTAATTAAAAAAGCTGGGACTCTGCAGGGACCCTGCAGGGACACAGGCCTTACAGCGCACAGCGGGTACTCATGAATATTCGTCCTCCGGTATTGGTGACAGATCTTTTGACCCTGTCATTCTGACCTCCACACTGTCACAGCCATCATTTCCATGGAGAAGTCTGACCAGTGGGACCCAGATTTCTCCAGGTAATGTCTGCCTCACCCATCCATTCACAGGCTCACTCGCCAACTACACCCCGAGCTCTTGTTATGGACAGAACACCAGCAGACGGTGGTTTTCCTTACGGGAAGAGGTGGCAATTCAGTCTAGCGTCAAAAGCAAACGGTTGGCAAAGTTACCAGCACGCCTTGTCCTGAAGAAACAGAGCGTGTGCGTGGGAATTCAGAGGACAGGCCCAAAGCTCCCTGACGCCTGCAGAGTGCGGGGGCTGAGCCTGTCCCCTGGGGGCTGTGGGGCTGGCTCTTTACCAGCTGGAGGGGCCGTGAAGGAAGTTCTGAGGACTGTGCTGTGAGTCAGCAGCCCCTGGTCATCTGCTGGGAGGGTTTCCAGGAGAACACATGACAAAGGGACCCAGGGCCTAACGTTTTAATGTGAGGCTGTTTGTCAGGCGAGCTTGACTAACTAGAACCACAGGTCCTGGGCGAATTTATAGAATGGATGAGCCCCCGAAGGCACGGGGAGTCCAGGGTGGACAAACATGAACCCCAAAAAACATACTACCTCTGGTGTCAATGCCAAGGCAACCTTGAGGGGCCTTCCTGGCCCCTTTCTAAGCTCTCCGGGTCCCCAGGCCATCAGATAAGGCTCTTTTTTATTGCAACAAACAGCCGCATAACTCAAGCTGAACTAAGAAACAATAAAAACATGGGCTTATGTGACGGTAAAGTTTAGCTGCAGGGGAACTTGGGCCAGACAGGCAGGCAATGCTGTGGACACTCTGGTCCAGCTCGCGGGTCTGCTTTCATCTGTGTTGGTTTCATTCTCACATGGAGTCGCCCCAAGGTGGACGCCCCAGGCTCGCCGCAGATAGACAGGCTGTCCCCCAGGGATTTCAGCTGGAGTCTCGGGGTCAGGGCTCCAGGTGGTGGCTGGTTTGGGTCATGCTCTGTATATTCCACACTAAGAAGTCTGGCTGAGCAGTTGTGACATCTCCTTGGCCAGCACCATTCTGTAGCCTTTGCCTAAGACCCTCCAGGATCTACTAGTCTATGGGTGGACAAGAGGTGGTCCCAGAAAAGAAGCCAATTCTGTGCCCGCTAAAGACGGGCAATGGGTGGAAATATCAGACGCCCTCCCCAGGTACTGTGTACGGGTTTATTCTATTTCCCAGGCCACACATAACTCACAGGGGCCCAGTGTCTCCCAGTGCTCCGGCCGCTGGGGGCTCCTCTCCTCCAGAACCCAGCCCTGATTTGCTCTGGGTTGTCCTGGGTCACATTCAGAGCAGCAAAATGCCGCAACTCACTCAGTGTGTCCTAAACAGCAGCGACGAAGCCGAGAACTTGGTGGGTTTTTTCTTACTTTGGTCCAGGCCTCGCACCTCCTTGGAACATCAGGAGCAAGTAAATTCCAAGATGAACCCCGAGATTTTTAGAAAACCCCAATCTAAGAGGATTTTTAGTGAACCACTGTTACGAAAACCTCCCGCCCACCCACCCCTCCCCTCACCCCTGCCTGCTACGTGGGAACAGCGTTCTCTCTTGAGAACTGGAAAAAGTATCCTGATACTTTGGGTGGAGAGGGTGGGCTGCCCGGATTTAACCAACTCCAGCTACGTGGTAGTTCCCTCTGGGAAGCGTACGGTCCACGTGAAAACTCTGACATAACATTTGCTAGGAGAAGAGGACAATGAAGCGCCTCCCTCAACCACAGCCCGCGAGCTGTATCCATGGCAAGCATTTAGACTCGACTTTGAAGTGGATGGTTTATAAGCCCCCAGAGAGGGGGGTGATCATTGGAAGCCAGTGGGAGTTCAGTGGGGACCAATCATGCAAGATTAGTCCCATTTCCTTGTTTTGACAGGGAAATTGGACTCACAGAGCCGAGGCCATCTGCGGACATAATATATCTGGATCGGAACAACATTTTCGGAAATAAGTCTCGTGGCCTTCTTGGGGAGTCTAAGCTGGGGGATCAGGCTGCCCTGGTTCGGGATTAGTAGCTACACTGAAATGGGGCTGGCGGCTTCCAGTTAGTGGGCGGCACCCGGCGTTCCCTGGGATCTGACAGTTATTCCCCTTTGTGAAAGGCCTCTGTCTGTAATTTAGATGACGTTAATGGGCATTATTATTTCTAATATTAATGAAAACAGTGACAACGGCAACCACAGCTGCTAACAGCTAATAAGTGCTTGCTGTTTCTAGGCACAGTGCCTACGGCTTTGCACGGATTACATCACTAATGCCCCATAATCCAGTGGGTGGGGCTATTATCTTCCCATTTGACTGAGGAAGCAAAGGCTGTCACTGGGCAAGGAGACATTTGGGGAAAGGCGGCTTAGCTAAGGTGACCAGATTTGAACATTGGTAAAGCGGGACACCATTGACCGGGGGGGAGGGGGTTTTTGATTAAAATTTTGGTCTAGCTCCCGCCGTTCCCTAGCTTGTCGTGCATTCTTTCCAAACATCGGGACTTTTTAAAAACGCTGTGGGACACGGGACAAATTGTTAAAAATCAGGACTGTCCCGCCCAAAGCGGGACGTCTGGTCACCCTAGGCTTAGCCATGTAACCCTAAGCACTTTGCACACCCTGTGGAGTGGGGGGTGGGCATGTGGAGTGGGGGGCACTCAATTTTGTTTTATATCCAAGAGGTTCCAGCCCAGGGAGCGTCCTCAGCAGCTGGAGTTTCACTGTAGTCGCTCTTCGCTCTGTGTGCCGCCCTCTTGATCCTGAGCAAAGTATGCCTGGTTTTTGGAAGGGCCCCAACCATATACTAAGGGGAAAAGTGACAATCCAGGCCATAGGAAGGGCGCTGGGCAAGTAAGGAGCGAGGGTCAGGGCTCCTGACAAGAGATGAGATCAGGGCAGTACGCCATTTCAGCCAGGGGACTGGGTGTGGGCAGAGTGGTCTTGGGGACACATGTGAAGACCCCAAATGGAGAGTGGGCACCAGGACCCCCACTGTGGGAGGACACTATGGACACCATTGTTCAAGGGGGCAAAAGTGTGGGGGCTAGGAAGACAGACATGGCATGAGACCCGATGGCATCGCACGTGCCAAAGCGGAGGTGCCAGTTTGGCTCTGTTAGGCCTGGTAACCCAAGCAAAAGCAGAAACACAAATCTGTTCTCAGATTTCAGTGTTCATGAAGAGAAAAGCGATGAGTCCCTCAGGGAAGCAAATTTTCTCCTGTGTGTGTGTGTGTGTGTGTGTGTGTGTGTGTGTGTGTGTATGAGAGAGAGACCAGAAGAGACAAGCAATGAATCCCTCAGGGAAGCAAGTTTTCTCCTGTGTGTGTGTGTGTGTGTGAGAGAGAGAGAGAGAGAGAGAGAGAGAGAAACCACCTCTTACATTGGGTGTCTTATGATGTGATGTGACATACAATGCCCTGAATAACCCAAGGCTCTTTTTTTATGTCATCACTACATGTATGTGGAGAATTTGAGGGCCAAGTGCAACTCTGTGACAGAGAAGGGAACAAGAAAACATAAACCATCTTTACGTGGAAATTTCTAGAACCTGTGGAAGACTGAATGTGCTCCATGTCCTTCACGCTTTTCTCAGTTAGAGCATGGGTAGCAATCTCTAGACAGATGAGTGCCGTTAGAAAGTGCACCAGACCCGTGTCTTCGGCGTCACGGGTTGAAGTGACTCTAAGGCACCGCCAAGAGCTTGTTAGGTGGCCACAGTGTGTGTCTGTTTTGTGGAAACTGAGACCCAAAACCCGAACTCTTCACCAGAAGTGAGCTGAGGGGATTGGAACACATTAAGAATCAACAGGTTTCCCAAAGTTCCATTCCATTTGGAATACCGGGGGAATGGTTGTAGCTGTGAATTTGTTGTGGTAGAAGATCTGTGGCCAAAAGAAGAAAAAGATCCCAGTAATATTCCCACGGAACACCAATATTGATGCCATATGCTTTCTCTGTGGAACCAGCAGGAAGAAATTCTTACACGACATGCCTGTAAATCACCCCATGTTACCACACTTCCGGGAGCACACCGGCTGGAATGAGGACTTCCGTTTGGGCTGCGTTGGTGTCACACTGTAGTCTCTGGCCATGATTACCCAGCAGGACAGGTTTCAGTCCTGAGATTACTCCTGGCTCAGACAACAGGACCATGTGGGCCCGTGGAAGAGGAACTTGTCCTAAGCGTCCCCAGGTGGCAGGGTGGGCAGCCAGAGACACTGAAAGTCATTCCAGTCACGGAGAGGACGCGGAACGCAAGTCCTGTGTTACGCTGTTTTAAACTACTGTTTGATTTGCCAAAAGACCTGATCACTCAACGGTGTTTAAATTCTGACACCAAGCAAGCAGAGCTTCTGAAAGCCCCTGGGATTGCACACTGTGACCCTGCCGCCTGCTCCGGTCCTCAGTCTGAGGCTGGGACAGGTGGCTGGCGTGATGCGCATGGGATGGTTATTCTGCATTGTTCAATGGGACTGAGGGAGAGCTGCCCCTGCCCCGCCGAACACCGGGCCCTCTGGGCCCTTGGTCTTGTCACTAGCCTCGTCTTCGTAGCCAATCTTTTCTCAGGGCCTTCATTACCTTGGGTAATGCTCACCCTCCACCAGAGTTTTACGTAGTTATGCTTTATTCATTCTTCTTCCTTTCATGTTTTCTTGAAAAACAATGAGCAATCTCGGTCTTTTCACAGAGAATAAGTGGCCATGATTTAGGAAGAAAGCCGGTTTTGTGACAAATTTAGAAGCTCACGTGACTCTGATCCCACCTGCTTTGGGGCAGCTGCAAAGGCGCAAAGGCGGATCTCGAAGCTGAGTCTGTGTCTCTCACCAAGGGGACCCACAGTGACACCTGCAGCTCCCTTTGAACAGTGCTGCTACGTGCTACGGAGTCTGAGTGCTAACCAAGCCCCCTCCAGAGCGTTGTCTTGGACCTTGGCACAAGCAGTCACCTGCGCAACACCCAGCATGCCTGTCCTCAGGACCCAGGGCACGGTGGCAGAGATGGTACTGGTACCATCATGTGGTCACAGAGCTGGCTCAGCCTGCGTGCATCACGTCCAGTTCCCACGACGACCCTGCCGCTGAACTGCGACCTCGACAAAGACATGACGGGGTCTCAAACCCTGGAACTTCAGAACGTGGCCTGATTTGGAAAGCGGGTCTTTCCAGAGGTCACAATCAAGGTCAGAGGAGGCGTTGGGGCGGGCCCTCTTCCAATCTGACTGGCGTTCTTATTGAGAGGGGAAATGTGGGCCCAGAGTCAGACAGGCACCGAGGCAGGGCTGTGTGAAGGCCCAGAACAGGCTGGGTCCGGGATGATGCCACAAGCCAAGGGCTGGCGGGGCGGCAATTCCTGGAAGAGGCTGGGGGGTGGGGGGGAATCTTTCCCCCACAGATTTCAGGGGAAGCAGAGCCCAGACAAGCCCTTCACCTTGGACTTCCCGCCTCCAGACTGTGAGGCAATAGCATTCACTCTGTGTTCTAAGCCGCCCAGACTGTGTCACTTGGTTAGAGCAGCCCCAGGACACGGACGCACTGAGCTGTGTAGCCCAGGGAACTGGGCAGAATGAGGTTCTCCAGGCTCACGCGGCTGGCGTGGAGGGAGGGATTCAAGTGTGAGGTTACCTTCGGGGTTTTCCCTCCGTCTGGGGGACAGGGATGTTGCCTACAGATGACAGCCACGCTAGTGCCCACAGCCCTGCCTTTGGAGGGTGGGGACGACATACGTGGCGTCCCACGTGCCTTGCTCTGCTGTGAACAAATGGTTTTCGTTCTTCACGTCTCACCGCTCACGTTGTGCACAAACCCGACCACTGCAAGCCGGTAGGATGGGCATGGTTGTCAGTGAGGAAGGCCCTTCCCGGAGAATCTGGCCCCTGAAGTCCACTGATATATGAGAAACGGATGCCCATCCCAGTCACCATGGAGAACGTGGCAGGAGCAGGCGAGTGTGGCACCCAGAGGCCAGAGAAGGGCCCTGAGCAGAGACGAGGGAGGGAAGCAGGCTCACAGGCTGCAGGAGCCGCAAGGTCACGTCGCCAGCACCGGCTCTGAATACAACATTGGCAACCGCAGGTGACGCGTCAGCACCGTTCCTGCCGAGCACCCAGGAAGTCTGGGTCCCGAACCCCCTGAAAGCCCGACTCCAGGCAATGGGGAGGCTGTGGCAGAAGGGCCGGTGTGGCACGGAGCCCTGGGCGTGTTGGGGCATAATACAGGCACCCTGAATCCGCGTTTCAGTGACGGTAACCACAGATCACATCACTCATTCTGTGGCCACAAGATAAGAGAGGAAGCAACGGCTTCCTGCATGCAACGTAAAGCCGCTTGTGTTTCCTGCATAGAATGATGGGGACGGGCGGGGGGGAATGTGTGTTCCCAGATGTGCTAGAGCGTTTTGAGACAAACCGTCCGTCAGTCACTCCGTAACACGTTCGGATGAATTTTTCAGAGATGAAACATGCCTTTGATTAAGGAAGGGTTTTACCCCCTTTTGATAAGTCCTGTGTGCATTGGGGTCCTCATTTAGTCATGATACCGTTTGCAGAATGTAAGGGCCTAGGCTTCCCTTGATTTATGATCATGGTTATTAATTTCTGGTGCAGCTTTTGGGTTCGGGTTATTGGGGGTGGAGGGATTTGGCAGCGCGCACGAGAAGCCGGGGAGATTTACCGGCGTGAACATCGCAGCCGAGGTCTAGCTGTAAATAACAGAACTTCTGAAGAGAAGCATAAAATCCCGCAGGAGAAGTAGGAACAGGAAGAAGCACGCGGGAAAGACGTTGACACAGACTAGAGACACGTGTTCTTGTTCCCCGTAGGGCCCGGGATTCCAAACCCGAGTCACCGGAGGGGCCGCCAGCAAGCCGAGGGCTCCCTGAGGCTCACTTCACTAACGACCGGCGTCCGCGGGCTCTGGCCGTGGCGGGTCACTTGCTACTCCCTCACGTAGCCACGCAGAGCCCTGGGCTGGCTGTGCTGACATGTCCACGCCAGGTGTGTACCAGTGCCACCACCCTTTCCGTCTGAGTGCCCCAGGTGACGTCTCTGTCGTTGCTGGGCACCCAGCCAGGAAGGGGGTGAGGGTGTGGAGCTGGTGTGGCCGGAGGGAGCTCAGACCTGGGGGACAGCAGGTGCTGGGGGCGCAGGGGACCCGGGGCCGCACAGCGCGGGGCCCGCCGTTCGCTCACAAGGTCTGCTCTTCTCTGGGTGCTCCCGGCTGGTGCCCACGGCCAGGGCATGTACACAGCCTGGGTGCCCAGTAGGATGTGCGATGGAGTCAGGATCCAAAGCAGGTCGACTGGAGCCCCCGGCATGTTCCGAGAGCAGGTCTAACCTCCAGGGACAGGCTTCGGGTAAGTGCTTAATGGACGGGGTCCAGAGCCTTGAGTGGACCCGGGTAGACTTGAGGGGGGGCAGCCAAGGAGAAAGAAGGTGAGCTGGAGGGCACTGGGAAGCCTGGTCGGATGGTGGTGCTTATGGTAGGGGTGGGGGAGGGGAGGGAAGGAAGGCTCCCAGTGAGGCGTGCCCGCCCCGTCCAAACACCAGAAGGGGAAGGGACTCTGAGAACGAGAGGAGACGCCTGTGCCCAAGTACAGAGGCCCGTGCCCCGCTCCCACGGAGGTTTCTAGAAATGCCAGTGGTGCTGTCACCAGGGAAATGGCAGGAGCTGAGGCACACAAGTCACAGCTGTTGAGTGTGCTGATGTCTCCTCACCATGGACCCGACAGAGCCGCTCTGCCAACATTGCCCCATCTCCTAGGTTCACCCACCCAGGGCCCGAATGGGGAACAAGCTCCCAGTGCCCTTCTTAGGGTCCCCCAGGAGCCAGCTGGCCACTCCTCTTCCCGCCTGGCCTTGGGCACGGACCGGCTCCAGACTTCTGCCCACTCCGTTCAGGCCGGTGGCGAAGCACCCTTGCCTGGTGTTTGTCGGAGACCAGTATGTAGGACTGTCGCCTATTAGGGTTGAGGGGAAGGGAACGTGAGGCCCTCAAAGCCCGAAAAGCTCCAGAAGGCTCTGATCAGGGTGCACCGGGGAGAGAGGTCGGCGGACGCTGTGAGTGAGCCGGGGAAGTGGGCGGAGGAGACCCCAGGAGCCAGCACCCCCCACCCCCCGAGGCGGCTGCACCACTGCCCGGTCCCCATTTCCACCTGCGAGTTTCTGCTAAGGTCGGGCAGCAAGGACAGAGCCCTGCCCCGGGCTCTCTCCACCCGGGGTGAGGTCCCGGCCCGAGCCTGCTGACCAACCCCACACGTAGCGGCCCCGCCTGAGAGGTGAAGTTCCCGTTTCTGTTCTCCCCGCCAAGTGGGCCCGCCAGGCCCTGCAAAGCGTCTCTGTCCAGCTGGGGAACACGTCTATTTCCTGTGACATGCTAACATGAACTCAATCTTCAAGGAAGAAAGAGAAATTCAGGAGCCAGGAAATCAGCCTTTAACCACTTCAAGCCATTAATCACAAAATTACAGTCTACTTTCCCCATCCCGTACACAGATATTCATAAATTAAACCTACTGAAACCACTGGTGACAACAAAAATGCAGGCATTTTTCACATGAGCAGAGGGGCCACAACCGTCATAATTCAGGCAAAATCATCAAACGAGAGAGCAATGGCCGAAGACCTAGCGCTGTTGGCTTTCAACTATTTTATGGCAAGACATGAGAAAGCAAATGTGTATTCAGGGGGTTGTTTAGCTTTGTTTTAAGTCGGAGGCCTATTTAGTTTGGAATTCTTTGTACTAATCAAGATTCATAATCATTAAGATTTTAGAAATACGAGTTCTTCAAAGCGCTTTGTTGGAAACATGGGGACAGGGGTCACTGTGGATGAGTGTGACGAAGCAAAGTTCCGTGAACCCGGGGACCAAGGCGCCCCTTCCTGGAGCTCCCTGATGCTGTTGCGAAGCTTCGGGGGGGCATCTTCTGGATCCCCCCGACCAGAAGCACACACGAGACAAGCCAGGTGAGCCGCGAGGACAGAAGGAAGTTTCAGGAAAGGTTAAGAGTACTGGGAAGTCGGCGGCGGAGGAGCAAAGCATCGAGGTGGCTGGCCTGCGGTGGTCTGTCACTGTGGGCACCAGGCTTCCCGCCACCCCTTCCCACCCCATGTGCATGGGCTCAGTCCTAGCACCTCCACATGACAACTCCCTTCTCATGTGTCCCTGTTCACGGACAATTGAGCAGAGACATGGGCAGGCCGAGCCGCTTCTTGTCCCCTTGATGCTCCCCTGGAATCACAAGGTGCTGACAGCATCTCTCCGACCCCTCCAAGCCCCCACCCTATCTGTGCCTGGACAGTCCCTGTCATCTCTCTGCAGCTCGATGAGTCTGCACTCGCCACCTTGTCATCATCAGCCCAAAGCCCCGCTAGTCCTCGCTGGGGACTGCTTCCCACATGGCTGGGGTCCTGGGGTCAGCTCCCCTCTCCGCGTCGCCCCAGACTGGAGACGTGCGATTCTGCCGCCGATCCGAGGCGGGTCTTGTTAGCACCTGTCAGAGGCGCGCGGAGCGCCCGGAGCAGACTGGACTTGGCATGCGTGTGCTGTGTTCTGAGCGTGATTAGATGCACGGAGGGCGGGAGACTCTGCCAAAACCACAGAGCGGATCCGCTCTTCCTGACCAAGGCATCTGACTTTTCTTCTTGAGGACATGCAAGCAGGTGACGGGAACATGGGAGGAAGCTGGTGGCTGCAGAGACGGCTGACTTGATAGCTTGTTGAGGACCTTGGCAGGCGCCGGCTCTGAGAACAGCTGTCACTCGCTTCTCCCTCTGTAACACGAACAAGGCCCGCGAGTTACAACAGACCCTGCTGCACGTCTGGAATGCACTGGAACGTAATCAGAAGGAGCTGTCCGTGTAGACATGCACACAGAGCGGGCAAGGTGGAAGGAGAGCCACAGATGCCAGGGGCTGGGCAGGGCGGGGGCTCGCAGCCTGCAAAGCAGGGGTCCCCAAACCCCGGGCCGTGGAATGGTACCGGTCCATGGCCTGTTCGGAACCGGGCTGCACAGCAGGAGGTGAGCGGCAGGAGAGAGCAAAGATCTGTATTTACAGCCGCTGCCCATCACTCATGTTACCACCTGAGCTCCGCCTCCTGTCAGATCAGCAGCGTTAGATTCTCACAGGAACAGGAACCCTAGTGTGAACTGCACATGAGAGGGATCTAGGTTGTGTCTTCTGATGAGACTCTAATGCCTGGTGATCTGAGGTGGAGCTGAGGTGGTGATGCTAGTGCTGGGGAGCAGCTAGAATCATCCCCAAACCATACCCTGCTCCCAGTCTGTGGAAAAATTGTCTTCTGTGGAACCAGTCCCTGGTGCCAAAAGTTTGGGACTGCTGTGGCAGAACGCTGTGGCCAAGCCCATTCCTGTTGGGCAAGTAAGCAAGGCGGGTAGAACAAGAGGGTCCTTGTGTAAGCCCAGTCGTTCCAGATTGCTCACACCTGTCATTTGGGCTGGGACAGGTCCTGGGGCCAGAGAGGGACATGGCCCAGGGGAGGAGCTCAGCTGCAATCACAAAGCACAGCCATGGCCGGTCTCTGGTCCAAACCCAATCCTCATTTCTGTACTTTTATAGAAAAGGACACACTGTGAGATTGTCAAATGCTTTGCTACAAGAACGTGATTTTGTCCCATCACTAGTCTCTAGCCTATTGATTCTTTTATTATTATGTTTAAAGACGTTCTCTCAGTGTGACTATTCCTTGCAGGCTGGAGTTGGGGATGAATGAGCCTCATATCCGTCCACCCACACAGATGTCGCTCTATGATCAGTTCTGAATCCTCGTGTTCTAATGGGACAGGACAGAACAGGGGCGTGAAAGTGTAGATACAGCGTGATCACAACCTCATTTTGAAAATTATGCACCTCGTAAAAACTGGTAGGAAATATATAAGAATGCCGACAGTTGGCTTCAAGTGTTAGAACTTCTAGAGAACTTCCCCTTCCTTCCTTCCTTCCTTCTTTCCTTCCTTCCTTCCTTCCTTCCTTCCTTCCATTTTTTAATTTATTTTATTTATGTATTCTTTTATTGTTTTTGACAGAGAGAGAAATACAGAGACAGAGAGAGAACTGAACTGGGGAAAACCCCAGTTCAGCATATGGGTCCGCACGGGCCGGGGCCGGGATTCAATCCTCGGTCCCCAGTGTTGCAAAGCGAGTGCCCAACCCACTGAGCCATCCCGGCTTCTCCCCTTCCATTTTTTTAAAGATTTATTTTATTGTTTTTGACAGAGAGAAACAGGGACAGAGAGACAGAGAGAAGGGGGAGGGCCCAGAGCCATCTCCATAGTTGTACGTCATCAGTTTTTGACATGGTTTCCTTCCACACAGGTGGGTGGGGGCCATGCAGGGAGGGAACTGGGCTGGGGGCCTCCCGCATGGGAGACACGCCCCCTCGAGCCAGAGGCCAAACCATGGGGGTGAGAACCGAGCTGGGGGCCTCCCGCATGGGAAGCACACCCCAGTTCAGCAAATGGGTCCGCACAGGCCGGGCCGGGATTTGATCCTCGGTCCCCGGGGCTGCAAGATGAGCGCTTAACCCTCTGAGCCCTTCCAGCTTCCCCGTTCTTCCATGTTTAAAATAATTAAAATCACAAATGACTCTGTTCAGCTTTAATAATGAAAACTAAATCAATATTAAAGAAAAAAAAAAAGGATCACAAACCACCCCAGAAGGCCAGGCGTGGGCCTCGTGAGCACATGGTGGGTTTAGAGGGATCTCAGAGCCTGTGGATGCTGGTGGACTATACGTCATTGGTCTTGGGTCCCCTTGGGATAACCCAGACTCCCACCCCGTGAGGGTGTGCCCATGATCAAAGGCTCCCCCTTCGGAGTCCTGCCCCTGACATCTTCCCTGATGCCAGGAAAACGAAAAGAACCTTCCCTCCGAGCTGCTTTGTCTCGTCCTCGCCTTATAAGACCACCGAAACTGATGGAGTCGCACAGTGAGCGTCAGATTCGCTACCTCAACGATTTCATGTTACAAATGAGGCTCCACAGAAATATTAACCAGAGTCCTTCAAATTCAAAGAGGGTTTGGACCGGGGGAAAGCATTTATTTTGTTTACAGTAAGCCTCTTTCCATCCATCACTTCCACCCACATCCATTTTGCCATTTCTGAGAGCGAGACGGTGTAAGATTTCACTGGGAAAGAGCACGGATCCGCGCGTGCCTGCTCGTTAGAAGTTAAACTGCAGAGGCCAGCCCCGGATGGACTCGGCTCAGGCTTAGACCGACAGCATGTGGCTCTGCTGTTTCCCTTTTCACTGGGGAAGAGAACCTGCTGATTCTCTCTGCATCCTGGGAGGCCGGGGGCGGGGAACCGGGGGGCCGGTGGAGCTGCTGATCAGGCCCCAGGGATGGGGTGCCCGAGCAGGAGATTGGGGCTCAAATGGGGCACAAACGGCTCACTGGGGTGAGGACTCAGAGTTAGGACAGACAGGAAGCCGAGCGTGGTGCAGGGGTGCGTGGGGTCAAGGTCGAAGGGTCAGCGGAGCATGGAATGCGGGGATCAGAGCTCCCCCTGAGCTTTGGAGAAGTCCTGCTCTGTCGGTGGCCATGTTGGTCGGTGCAGTGGAGATCTACAGACGGGGGGTCACGTCCCGGAGGGCACGATGCCCACCTGGTGCCAGACCCCGCTGACCACCTGCATTTCGGCTGCAGCATCTCCTGATGGGCTTTTCCACGTACATTTTGATGGACACCACACACCTCTTTCTACTGAGGAGGAGAGAGTTGTGGGGGCGCCGACCAGCCCCAAGGTTCCCCCAGAGCCGCGTTTCCTGGGAGCAACGTCTCTGCAGCCAGGAGGTGACAAGGTCCCATGAGGCTGATGACTCAGAGTCCAGGCCCGCCAGGGGCACATGCGCAGTGTTGGTGGGTCCAGGCCAGGGTGACTGTCACTGAGAGATCAGTGCCCAGAACTTTGCTCCCTGGAATCTGCGTTCATTCCGTGACTCTCAACTCTAACTTCTAAAGCTGTGGCGAGCTTTTCCAATGATGAATTATGGCGAAGTGCAGTTTCAAAGCTGCGCTCTAAGAAGAAAGGATTTGGAATGGTTCAGAGCCACTCTGCGAATACTTCAGCCCTGCCCTGCCTCTCTGTTTCAACTTCTGCCTGCGTAGGCTGAAATAACCGATGATTTATTAATCTAGTAAAAGAATGTCCGGGTGCTAAAATCGCTAAAGAAAACAATAATTAAAAATAGCACGAATGTGCACAATTTGGTCATCACGCCACAAAGCCTTGCAGAAGATGAAAAGATCCCAACACGGCAGTCCAAGCATTTCATGACTGGAAGGACGTCCATTTTCCACAGTGATTTTTCAAAATGCGTGTCCAGCTATGGCAAATTCCCACTCTTTTCGGAATGGTCTCAACAGTTTAGGCCAGGGGTGTCCAACCTCGTGGCTTCCCTGGGCCACAAGTGAAGAAGAATTGTCTTGAGTCCCACATAAAATCACTAACGAAAACAAAAACAAAAAAACAAGAAAAAAAAACCAAACCTCTTGCAATGTTTTAAGAATTTGTGTTGGGCCTCATTTAATGCCGTTCTGGGCCGCAGGGTGTCCACGGGCCACAGGGTGGACAAGCGTGGGTTAAACCATCGACCCAAAGCCCATTATGAAACTTAAAACTTATGAACAATGGCAAGCATGTAAGGTAGGAAGGACAATATAAAGGTCTGCTTCCCCTACCACAGATTAGCTATGACAACTTATTTAAGTTCTGTTTTTGCTTTCTGACAAATTATCACATTTTCTCTCCCTTCAGGTGCACGGATACTACGCCCCCCTCCTGCCCACCCCCAAATCTTGTCTTTGAATCTCAATCCAACTTCAAGGCACCGAGGCTGAACGTGAGGGAACCACCCTCACTCTGGCTGACTCTTATGGTGCTTAATTGTAACAAGCAGTGTGGGCATCTGTGAGGACAGGTGCAGGATCTATCCGCAGAGATGCTTTTTATAATTTTTTTTTTTAAGATTTATTTATTGTTTTTGACAGAGAGAGAGAGAGAGAGAGATATACAGAGACAGAGAGAAGGGGGAGGGCCCAGAGCAGTCTCCATAGTTGCACATCACTGGATTTTCCACATAGTTTCATTCCACAGGTGGGCGCGGGGCTGCACAGGGCAGGAACTGGGCCGGGGTCTCACCCCGGTGAGAACTGAAATGGGGGCACTCCCCAGCTCAGCATATGGGTCCACACAGGCCGGGGCCAGGATTCGATCCTCAGTCCCCAGGGCTGCAAAGTGAGCGCCTAACCCACTGAGCCATCCCGGCTTCCCCAGAGACGCCTTTTAAATGTGGCCTCAGGCCTTGGAGTCCTTCGCGAACAAAGCTAGAATAAACTGAACTTTTTCAAAGTTGATTTTGGCCAATGGCAATGAAGAAATACAACTCTCTTTCCAATTTCGACGGCAGTGTGTCAAATGGAAGTTGTGTGCGTCAGAACGGCTTCGTGTCCAGTGGTCTCCATGTGGCTGCTCCTGGAATCAGGGGAAAGGTGTGTATTTACAGCATGCCGTAGGACGCAGCCGTGGCGTGTGGCCTTCTCCTGCCACCACACCTGCCCGGGGTGTGGGGGCACAGGTTCCTTTGACTTAACTGTGGAGAGGCGGGGGGCCCCAGTCCTGGGAGACAAAGCCGTGGTCAGGATGGCGGGGTCCCTCCCTCTGTTCCCTGGACATTGGGATCCCACGGGGGAGCGCTTGGCAGTTGATGCCACCCAGTGACAGCACGTGCCCTGGAAATGCCGTTGTCCTCTTCGAAGGTCATCGTCATCCGAAGGTCGTCCTCCACTGGCTGTGTCCGCAGGTTTCAGGGACATGGGGAGAGTTAACCTCCTCCGGGCTGCGTTGCTCCTTTGGGTCCCGTTTGGAAGTTTGCTCTGGGTGACAAGCCTTTGCTGGCGTGGTGGCCATGGAGCAGGGTGGGGTGCTGGCAGGAAACAAAACCCTCGCCTAAAAGGATAAACAGGGAATGTTTATTTTAGCCATTTAGAGAGAAATTGTTTTAAAAAATCAGAATACTGTATTTTTAGTATTTCCTCATGTGCTTGGCGTATTCGTTTGAAACGGCTGTTGCTTAATTCTTCATCTGGGAAGCAGATGAAAAGTGGGGCGATTGAGGCCACAGGCCGGGATCTCTCCAGCCCGGGCAGAGGGGCTCAGCAGAGGGAACCCCAATAACGGCCCACCGTGGGGATCGATTAAGGCAGAGAGCCAGGAATCTGGGGAGAGCCGGGTCGGAGAATTTTAATAAAAAAAGGCTCTAGGTTAAAATGCCGGGGCTACGTATCCCGCCCCCAAACATGTCCAAGTCTAGCAGACATGCCGCAGGAAGTATTTTTCTACCGTAGGAAGGGCCGTGGGGGGCGGACGGCTCATTGAACCTTCTAGTTTTTCCGAAGAAGCTGCCGAGTAGGAAGGTTCCCTGAGAGACGTGAGTCAGGGCAGCGCTTCTGACATAAAGGGCTCTAAACAAATGCCAGCTGCTCTTCCCTCGTGTAAAATTCTGCTCCGGTTCGGCCACGGGAACCCCCCGAATTCACGAGTAGCCAGAATGGTTTGCAACGAGCATCTTTGCAGGTGAGCGCTGCTCTCTTGGGGGTTAGAGCATCTGGAGAGTTCTGTTCCTTTAGGATACTTTCCCATCTCCCCCCATCCTGGTCCCATCTACTCAACTCACTTGGTAAGAACCTGCCCTACAGTTAGAATTTACGTCGACCTGCATGTGTCCTAACTACTGTATTCTATCTCATGAAGCGGCTGTTCCTAAACGGATAAAGTTCTGTTTTTGCCTTTTTAAGCTAGATACCCGCTTCTAGGAATGGATCGATAATTAACAATCAGTGATTGGAGCCAGGTGGACTTGTGAGCAAAGCAGTTCCCAGCCTCGCTGAGTTTCTAGCCTCAAACTGGAAACCACCTGGGTGTCCAGCCAGGGAAGCCTGTGGCCTGTCTGCTGTCCTGCAGGAACTGGGAGAAGAGTGTGCCCTCTGGGAGGCCAGCCTCCGACAAGCATTCCCTCCAAAAAGACACAGCCCTGGCCGGCACACACAGCGTGGCCCGTGCAGTGTGAGCCTGACTCATCCCTTAGTGCCCCTTGGCTGGGTGCCCTTGTGCAGTGAACAACCTGCACAACCGCACCTGGAACCCTGTCCAGCAATTGAGGGTGAGACACAAGTGGATCTGTGGCGTGTGTTGGTGAGGTCGTTCTGATTCCATTTCTGATCTTCCCAATAAGTCATGTGGACTCAAACGCACAGCACTGCCGTTGGCTGAGCACGGGGCTAGGAGTCTGTCCGCTGGGGACTCAGAACCCGTCAAATGTAATGACGTTCAATGTGTTTTATGTTAGAGGGCAATAATTTCCAATCCAAATCATGATGTCTCGGTTTTATTTTTCCAGGCGGAATTTTATGCATCAAGCGCTGAATTGAAGCAAGATGTGCTGAGACCGGCGTGCAGCCCTGGGGCCTGAGGGGCCTCGGGATGAAGGGCAGGGTGACCTTGGGGGGCTTTCACACGTGGAGGGATCGTGTTTCACTTCCCTTGGCGACAACCCCACCCAGCACCTGAGAAAACAGCCCCACCGGCAGCCCTGCCTGCCAGCGGCTTCAGGAGGGGCTTTAGTGTCATTAATAGCAAACGGCATCAATAAACCTTAGCTCAGCCCGCTCTCTCCCAGCCCGGGGCAGCCGGCACCGGCTGCAGGGAGCACACCGCCATCAGGGTAGGGCTCCCCAACTTGGTGCCCGTCTTGCATGGCCCCCTGACCAGCAGAGACCTTTGTTGTCCCCAGCCTGCCCGGTAATGTCACAAGCTCCAGTCACCGCCGTCATTGCAAGGAAAATCGGTGTTCCCAGCGCTCTGTGGGGGCCGCGTGAGGCCAGATGGAGGCGGGGGAGGCCACCAGGCACAACCTCCTCCCCAGGAGCTCCCCTGTCACCCAGGAAGGACGGGATGACAAAACAGGGTCTCATCAGCAAGCGCCGTGAGCACAAAAGGGAAGGAGACAAAATGTGTGGGCCAAGTGGACCTTGCAGGTCCCGCATTGATCATAATGGGGTTTGGTGATGACAGACAGGAAGGGTTTCACCAGGTTATCTGCGCCTGTGGGGACAGCTAGGACTTGGCAATGACATCGAGACGTGACCTTCCCATCAGCCAAGCAAAGGGCAGGAAGCCGGTTCCTGGTCAGGACACAGCCTTGCCCACCCGCGTCACAGGTGCGGTGCTCTCAGCAGACACGGAAGAGGACAGGCTGTGAGCACAGGTGCTGTGTCCCCCCCAAGGGCTTGTGGGTGTCACCGTGCACTCAGTGCGGGGACCCGGGATGCGGGTCGTCCCTTTAGTAGCCACTGCTCTGCTATTGCCTTTCACGCTGACACTGGCACACACGAATGCTTGTAATATGTGAGAAAAAGCATAGAAGAAAAGCCACAAAGACGTACTGAGCCCACTTCTGTGCCTGTGAAAACGGCATTCATGTGTGATTCCGATGGCCCTCGTAGACACCAACGCGCCATAGAGGCGACATTCAGGGTCGCCGGTGAGATGCACGTTCCAGAAATAACAAGGAAAGTTGACGCTTGGTACAGGGCAGGTGGTGGAAGAGATTGGGCACAACCATTAGGAGGAAGGCCAGCCTGCTGTGTGCATGGCTGTTGTCCAGATCCCGTCAGCGACTTTCGGGGATGTATGGCCGCTAGTCTCGGAGGAGGGACATGCACTGTCCCATCATTTCTGGGTGCTGGAGGCAAGCTGTCTGGGTGCAGGTGGGTGCAGGTCACTCAGAGCAGCTGGTTTGGTGGAAGACGGGGAAGTGAGAGCGCAGAGGGCTGAGAGCAGGGGAGAGAAGTGAGCCCGCTGCCTACGGTGTCGGAAGTGGGAGGAAGGGACCTACCCGGGGAGTTTGAACTGCACCCTTCTGTTTTTTCTTCACATTTCTTTCTTTGTGTCTTCTTTTCTTGCTTTTCTTTGTGTCTTTGTGTCTTCCTTCCTCCCTCCCTTCCTTCTCTTCGAGATAGGAGGTATTTCGATGTGTTTATTGGCTTAGGGAGAGAAGCCAGCGTACCGGTCTATGAAGAAAGGGACTTAAGAGAAAAGCCAAGTGCGCACTTCGGAACCAAGGCAGCCGTCACGACCGCCTCCTGATCTTCAGGGGGGTCATCGAGTCCATGATGGCTGCGTGTCTGCTGGCTGTTACCCCTGTGCAGGGCTGGGTGTGCAGAAGCGAGTGCACACAGCGGGCCTGCCCTAATGAGGGCCATGGACGCGCGTCTGCACAAACACTTCCCCGCAGTGCGTGGGGCATGCCACAGGGGCAGCGGCTGGGGGCCGGGGACACGTGGCCAGGACGGCCTGGCACAGGAGGCTCAGGGCAGCCCGTGCAGAGCCCAGGCCTGACAGCAAGATGCTGAAAGTCGCCGCCGTCGGAACCTTCTTCTGCCCCAGCACTCACACTGGTGCTCGTCAGCGACCACGGGCTCCAGCTTCTGCGGCACGTGGTAAAAGGCTGTCTCCCCACCTCCTTGTCTCCAGAATGGGGAGACGTCCTCTATGAAGCCCCTGTGGAACAACAGCAAGCAACACCCATGGGCGCCATGAGCAGCTGCGGGCTCCTCTCAAATGCTATGAGTCCTCAGCTTTGTTGCAAGGTGTTTGTACCCGTCTGCTTGCCTAGATCATTGAAAAAAAGTCCTTATCTCCCTAAAGAGGGGTCCATTTCGATGAACACAACCTCCCAGGGGTGTTTGTCTCCATCTGACAGCAGATTGGAGCAGAAAGACACCCCTTTAACCAGCTCTGTCGCAGACGGTTCTGGATTAAAAGGAGGAAAGCCAGTGGATGAGGGTGAGAACCCGGAGAACGCTGTGAGAGTGGGAGCTCGGAGCTCTGCTCTGTCCCCGCAGGGCTCCGGACGGGCGGCCTCTGCAGGCGCCGCCTCTCTCCGGAACAGCACCCGGAGGGCCGAGGGACGCCCGACGTGGGCGCCTGCGCAGCGGGCAAGCAGCAGCGGCACGCGGACCACGTGCTGGGCTTGCAGACTCGGTCCACATTCACGGTATCCACTTGAATTTGTCACCAGGAAACATGGCTTCTGCTTCATGTGGGGAGAGGACCTCAGAGCGCGTCCGACTACACTGGCAGGAACACCACCGCCCCGGGGACCTCTCGGCCAAGACGACACAAGTGGAAACAAAGCTGTCATTACTGGACGGATCGTTTTGCTCACCTGTGGGTCCAAGTGTCTGGTTTCTTTCTTGACTGGCAGGAGATAAAACGTCATTTAAACATGTGGACATAGCACACACTCCATCAATTAGGCGCCGGACATCTCAGAAGTGTGTGTTTCCTAGAAAGTCCATGAAGCTGAAAAAAACCCACTTGTCATCGCAGGGAGAGCGAAGCGTTCCTTTGAAACAGCATCTGGGGACGGGGGCAGCGAGCCAGGTGTCCCTGCACCGTCTTGGCCACTTCAGTCCCTGAGTTTTTCTTTCCCGGAGGGAGGATTCTGTCTTTGAAGGTGCCCCGCCCCTCCCGGGTACACTCGGCAAAAAGCTGCACTGAGATGTGTGTGATGGAGGAGAGATGATCAGAGAACCCCGGCTGGTCTACCGGCTGCCTCCCCGGGGTGCTGGCTCTCTAACCAAGTCAGCCCCACCTGGGCCGGGGTATGGAGGCGACCCCTCACCTGGCTCACTAATTAACTTTGTTTGCAAAGACCCTACCAATGTCAACGTTGACAGTTACGGAAATGAAGGTTGGCAGGTGGTGTCACTCAGTGCAGGGGGACTTTGTTTAGGCAGCACTTTTGTAACCCGATCGTTAAGCTTGGACAGCTGACCCCACGCACTCCCGGCCACCTGCACCTCCCTTCTCGGCCCGCACCTGTCTAAATCTCGCTGGTTCTTCCAGACCCAGTTCCGACGGTGCCAGGCGATCGGGTGTCGTTTACACAGCGGTTGGCATGTTGACCTGTTTTTGGAAATGAACCCCATTCGTCCCCCGTGATGCATTCTTTCAGCTTTGCTCCCCCTTCCTGGACATGTAAAATCATTTGTGTAAGTGATTTATTTATTGAGAAAGTTCTTTACACAGAGATTTTACCCATATTCACATATTTTTTGTTTAGTAGCGATTTTGTTTCTAGTTGTTTATGCACTGATTTCTGTTTATAATTGATTGGCCTGGGGAAGCCAGGATGGCTCAGTGGGTTAAGCGCTCACTTTGCAGCCCCGGGGACCGAGGATCGAATCCCAGCCCCGGCCCGTGTAGACCCACATGCTGAACTGGAGAGTGCTTCCCATGAGGGAGGCCCCCAGTTTGGTTCTCACTGGGGTGAGCTTCCCATGCCCTGCGCAGCCCCTGCCCACCTGTGGAATGAAACTATGTCAAATAGAAAACTGAGGACTGTGTTGAACATTTGGATGCTGGAATGAGCTGCACACTGATTTGGTAACACGGCACCTGGAGCTGAGCTTGGGCACATGGCTGGCGGCCGGCGGTGGGACCGGCCCAGGTCTGGAGAGACCCGCAGGGCACCACAGGGTTTTGAACGCGGGAGGGCTGGGGCAGCACGTGGCTTCTGCGTTCATCAGAAGAGGACACCGGTGACGAAGGCTGAGAGTCACTGCCCAAGCTTGTCCCCATCTTTGATCCTTCGTTATTCACGTGTTCATGCGTCAGGACGTGTGACCGTGCCCCCCGTTATTCCGGAAACTGCAAGGATCAGGACCCAGGGATGGATGTCACAGCCCTGTCCTACAGGAGGCCCCGTCCAGCCTGGGGGAGGCCATGGTCTGCTGCGGGGACACTGGGAGGTGACAGTGCTAGGTCTGCAGGGGTGCCGGGGCCGGCGGGTCTGGAAGCTTCCTGGTGAGCAGCCATTCCAGCCCCCGAAGGATGGAGGTGCCAGCAGGTGGCAGGAGGATGGGGCATGGAGTTTCTCGGGAAGTTCCGGGGACCCGCGACGGGGAAGGGACGTCCGGCACGTGTTCAGGGGGCGGCGACTGAGGAGGGACCCGCTCTGCCGCGGAGTCTGAGTCCCCACATCGCTAGTGATGGTGGCTTTCACTGGCATTTCTACTTCTGTTTCTGCCATTCCTGCCAACCAGTGGCTGCAGCGATGGAGAGGCCGGGCCCCAGGGTGGAAGCCCCACACCCGACCTTCAGGCTCGGGCTAGCGGACTTGAACGTCACCACTTCTGCTGGGCCCATGAGGTCAGATCAGGGAGCTACATTCTGAGCAACATGTCATGGCATTCCAGAGCCGAAGGTCGCCATGGATTCACGGGGGACAGAGGCCGTTGAAGGACGCGTGTGTGTGTGTGTGCGTGACCCTGAGTGCATTTGGACTGTCACCTGTAATTTCATTGTCATGAACGGCTGTGCCTCAGGCTGATCTCATTTTTTTTGTCTGTAAAAAGGAAGCTGATGGTCAGGTGAGGTGCATGAGCTCTGCCCACCACCCACTGGTGCCCCATGGCAGCAGGAGCCCTCTGGGAGAATTCTAACGCCCTGCTTCTCCCCCCGTCGGCCAGCACCGTGAACCCACGAGCCCGTGGGCTTGGCAAACGCCCCCTCCCTCCCCCCCCAGCAAGCCCCAAAGCCAAGGGCTGGGTGCTTTCCGAGAAGGACCCCCCAGCTTCCCCCAGCCAGCACCCCAAACAAGTGCACCCCCCCACCCCGGCCCCGAGGTCACCCTCAGGGTCAGGGCCCCTCCAGCTGCCCCTTTCTCATCGGAAAGGAATGCGGCCGAGGACACTGGAGCATGGACTAAGCCTCCCCTCACGGACCAAGAGGTAAAAAGTTCAGAGTCAGCTGCGTGGGACGCCGTGCTTGGCCGCGTGGGAAGCCACGGGGCCCGCCCTCGTCAGCACGGCGTCTTGCCCACAGCAGGCCCCAGGGAGGGTTGCGTCTCTGCATTCTTCACACCCACCAGCCTCCCCGGTCAGCGTGCACTCAGTACCAGGCAGAGAGAGACCATCAGGCGACAAGAGTACTTTCACCCTAATTTGCAGGTTTTTGAGCAGCCTTATGGAGGTGTCACTGACACAACAGCCACACCTACAGGTTGTGCGCAATTTAACAGATGCTGACATTCTGGGACACCGGCAAAGCCATCGCCACACTCGTGGACATATCGGCCTCGGAGGGCTTCCGGGATCTCCGCGCCCGCCCCCCTCTGCCCTTACACCTGTGCCTGCCTATGTCCCACCCCCCAGGCTCCTCCCGCCTTGTCTCTGCCCCTGTGGGTACTGGTGAGCACACGCACGCCCCGGCTCTCGCCCTGCGCCGTTACCTGGAGGTCTGTCTGCGCTGTTGTGCTTCTTGCTGGCTTGGTCCTCTTCACGGGACAGTGTTCGTTGTACAGACGCAACGCCATCCCTTTCTTTGCACCGCTTGTCGGTGACACCGGGATTCTGTGGCATGTGGCTGTCGCCGTCGCTGAGCCTTGTGCGGGATCCTTGTACGGGGTCGCTGGCGTGCTCTCCTGGTAAACACAGCAGACGGCAGACTCACAGGGCAGGCGCATGGTTAGCTCCTAAAGACGCCATCGGGCGGGCTTCCCAAGCGCTGAGCGGGGCGCACCTTCCACCAGCAGGGTCTGACCGTCTAGTCGCCCCCCAATGTGCCGCTGCTCCTGGCTGAGTACATTCGTGGCGTTGGAAAGGATCGGGCTGAGGAAATCCCCGCAGGACTGGCATCTCCCAGGAGCACTGATGAGTGTGGGATCAAAGTGTGGGGAACACCCAGCAAGCACAGCCCACCTCACAGGCGGGCCAGCCCCTCGGCCGTGGGGGCGGGGCCCTTCCTGCATCTTGGGCTCTTGTTGGGGGCTCCCAGCTTTACTCTCACTGCCAGGGCTCTTGGGCAAGTCCCCCTCTCTTTGTGTTTGCATGGCACTGATTTCTCTCACTGCCCAAGCCACTGCCATGGTCACTGTCACGACCGGGCTGCCATCAGTCTGTAAATAAACAAATGGCTCCGTGGCTTTGACTAAAACAATGATGTTTGGGTTTCTGTGGGGTTTTCCTAACACTTCACATGATGGTATTGTAGATTCTTAGGACCCCAAAAAGCCAGGTCACGGGAGAAGTGACGGGTTTATAGGGTGCGCACTCGCAGTGGGAGGCACGCAGCGGCTCAGGGACTTGCTGAGGACCCGTCGTGCACCCCGGTGCTGTGCCTGATGCCCCCCGAGAGCATGTCCACCCAGGACAGGGGCAGCCAGACACCGCCAGGATGCCGTTCAGTGTCGAGGGGTCTCAGAAGAATGGACCGCTGGCCAGGTTCGGGACAATGCGAGAGGGCTTTTGGGGTGTCGAATTTCAGCGCTGGGGGGCTGTGGGATGTGTAGGATTTCCTGAGCTTAGGGAGGGTGGGGGGAGGAAGGCTTGATTTGGAATCACGTGGAAGGAATTCTAAGTGGAGGACAAAGCCCAGCAATCTCTCGGAGGCAGGGAAGCCACGCGCTGCCTCATTCGCCGGGAAGTACGTTCAGAATGGACGGGGAGGGAAGACCCTGGGCACACGGCAGCAGGCAGTGGGGGTCGTGGGCGATGGCTCGGCTGAGCTGCACTTGAGGAGAAACATGTGGGTCTCGTGTGCAGGGGGGCGTGGGGGCCAGAGAGGCTCAGGGAGGCAGGGAGGAGGCTCCAGGTGATGCGGAGGAGGGAGATGTTCAGGGGTGCAGCTGGGTGCCGTCATGGCTGGGACACAGGGCGGGGTGCATGTGAGAGGAGACCCAGAGGCTGGAGGACTTGGAAGGCAGCTGGATTCGGGGACAGAGGGAGGAGGTTGGGATGTGAGAGATCATGGGGTCCACTGGAGCAGGACAGGCAGAGGCAGGACGGGGAGCAGGGTGGGGAGGAATAACTGCAACCTGCGTCCTGAACCGACTGCAGGTACAAGTGTGGGCGCCCTACCTGGCGGGCGCCGAGCCCACGGCACGGTGTGCGAAGCCGGCAGGAGTGCCTCTTCTCCTCGGACTCGGATCCCGAACCAGGACGTCAAAGGATGAAGTCCTTACGAGACTCACTCGCGGACCCACGTCTTTGAGGGTTCTAGACACAAGGTCTTTTGATGACAAATCTCCTGCGTGTTGACTTAGAGAAGAATGAGAAGATGGATACGTTCATCAGGGAGAAAAGGGAAGATGACGTCGCTGTAACAGTTCAGGTGACACTAGCCGCCTGAGCAAAGTAACAGCGGAGTGCAGCTGCCCGGGATCTGCGGCGGCCCCCCAGCGGGGGCTGAGGCCTGACCATCCTCGCACCCTGACCCACTCTGGCTGTGCCACCTTCCACACGTGCCTTCCAAGGCCATCGTGGGTGTTAGCATTCAGGTCCTAGTCAGTGAAAGAGAGAGGGAAGTTCCAACTGCCACGCAGCTGCTTGTCACCCCTAACTGCAGTGGACCTGGGGCTTCACCTACCCGGGAGCCCAAGAAGAGAAGGGACGTTTGCTGCTCACGGCCACCAGCAGTGTTCACACTCTGGTCTGCGTAGTTGAGAGTCTAAAGGCCAAAGCAGGCCGTGGGGTCACGACTGCCACAGCCCTTCCGCCTACTGACAAGTGTCCAAATTCAGGCTTTAAAGTCACAGCCCTGAGCCTGCGGCACAGCCGTGCCATGTGGGAAGGACCCGGCACTGGGTTCTGGTCTTGGCTCAGTTGTCCCGGCGTGTGACCCTGACACGGCCCTCGCCTCTCGGAGCCTCAGTTTCCTCATCTATAAAGACCAGGATCACAGCAAGTGATCACACAGGTGGAGGGGTCCACGCCGCCCGCAGGCACAGCCCCAGGCAAACGGGAGGGCCCATGCTTTTCCGTCCCGTCCTGGCTGTGCAGGACGTGGGGGACACGGGTCGGTATCGCTGGACGTGAATGCTGGCCGTTACATGAGTGGGTCTGTTCCTATCGGTTGATTCTGGTTACTTGAACTGATAAAGTTGGTATAGACCCAGGCAGATTCACTTCCAGAGCAGATGCCCTGACTCGGGAGTTGTCAGGAAAGACAGCGGGACCAATGGCAGGCAGCTTGTTGCCGTTCAGAGCCAATCGGGACTGTTTAAAGTCATCCCCTTTGTTTTTTTACCGCAGCCACCGCGAGTTACTGTCAGGCTATTGCAGACATCAGACATCTCGGCTGCCGCTCCACAGGCCCGTCCCATTGATTGCTCCCCTTTCTCCAGGTTGGGGTTCTCTTCCGGTCCTTTACCCTGTGCGTGTGAACCCCCAATCCTGGCCTAACAGATATTCCTGTGACTCAACGATCAGAACACAGAACTACGGTATTAAATAACATGTTGCTTTACTTTAAAATATTCCTTATGGGCTGTTTTAACTTACACGGCCTCGTTTTCCGGTTTAACAAATCAGTGAATGGCTGCTGTGTGTCTTCCAGGTTTGATAGTGTACTGGGAGAGGCCAAACCCGTCCTAGGCTCAACCTTACTTACGTTTTCTTCTAGCAGTTTTTAAAAAATGTTTTCTGGGGAAGCCGGGATGGCTCAGTGGGTTAAGCGCTCACTTTGCAGCCCCGGGGACCAGGGATCGAATCCCGGTCCCAGCCCGAGCGGAACCATATGCTGAACTGGGAGCTCCCCCAGTTCAGTTCTCTCTCTGTCTCTGTCTCTGTATCTCTCTCTCTCTCTCTCTCTCTGTTAAAAATAAATAAATAAAAAAAAATATATTAAAAAACAAAAAAAAATATTAATTCTTGTTTAAAAAATGTTTTCTTTATTGCTTTATGATTTTCTCTGAAAAGACTCTATCTTTCATTCAGCTGGAATGGATTTGGCCCCTCAGCTGAGGTCAGGGTCTGAACGGAACGGTTACCCAATTCTCACTGCCACAAGATCACTCAGCCTCGAAACACCATCGGGTAAGGGGAGAAGTGAGCGCTCTCTGACCGGGTGGCCTGACCGCTGTCCTCAGCTGTCGTGTGTCTGATGTGGAGAGGATCCTTCAGGCTGCGTGTGGCCACAAGGGCACAGCTTGGAGCAGAGCTGACGTTCATCCGGATGGGCAGATGGGCCAGGAGACACCCAGGGAATTGAAACGGTCACCTTGGCAAAGCCCCCCTTCCCCACTCTAGAGCTGACCTGGGGGAGCCCCCCGGCTATCTGGGAGCGCCGTTGTGTTAGGAACCTCCAGTGCCCCGGCCATGCCTGAGGGGCCCTGACCCTAGTGGTCCTCACCAGGACCCACAAAACGCCCTTCCTACCACGTGGCACCAGACACCAAGAAGCTGAGGGCGATGAACACGGACCGTTCTGACAGGGTCACACGGAAGGAGGGACTCCGCGGCCCTGGGGGTCTCCGTGCCTGCAGATCTCAGAGGCACCCTCACAGCCCAGCCCCGTGTGAGAACCAAGTGGGGGGCCCTATGGCAAGTGCTCGCTCTCTCTCTCTCTCTTTCTCTCTCAGAAGGGGACTGCTGTAGCTGGGAAAATATGTGCTCTGTTTATTTTGGGCTGGAAACATCGCATCTTATTTGTGTGTCGTTGTTTAGAGACAGAGAAAAATGAGGAAGTCTAAACTTAACGAATACTAAATATATCATTGTTCCGATGAAAACCGTGAGAGTTGTTTTCCCACCTGGGGGAGAAGTGCAAGAAAGAATGCCCCCAGCACCCCCCCCCCGACCTGCTGCCAGCTCCCCCTCAGTACCCCCTTCCCCCTAGCTTCCCCCCTGTGCCCCCCTGTTGCTCCTAGTTCTCCCCCCCACCCCCACCAGGCAGGGGGAGGGCACCGCTTTTCCTCCTTGGAATTATTTCTGGGTAGAGCCTGGCGTTCGTGCCATCTGGTCACTTATCCCAGCTACGTAAAGGCGTGGCCCTGGGTCCCTAAAAGTGCAGCAGATGAGGGAAGCGCTCTAAGTGGCCGTTCCCAGCCAAGACCACGTGGGCCCGGCTGGTGTGTCTGTAAGCAAGGACAGCAGCCCCCGTCCTGGCCGTCCCCATGTCCCCGTGTGAGGGCCTGGCTCACGGGCTCCGCTCAGGAGTGAGGTCGTGGGAGTGGCTCTGCGCCTTCAGCACGACCCGTGGGCCCGTGGGGCTTTGGTCCGCGTCCAGGACAGAGAGTAAGGGCAGGAGTGCCCGGAACACTGCAAGACCAGTGCGACCCGATGGGCCCCACTGTGTGCACTGGGGCAGGGACTGTGCGTGCGTGTGGGAGGCGGGAGCCGGGGCCGGTGCGTGCGTGTGGGGGGATGGCAAGGCAGGGCCCATGCACGCGTGTGAGGGTGGGGAGGCGGGGCCGGTGCGTGCGTGTGGGGGGATGGCAAGGCAGGGCCCATGCACACGTGTGGGGG